>JAJPUD010018744.1:0-16321 GCA_023553655.1 Myrmecobius fasciatus | reverse complement strand
TATATATATGCATATATATATATATATATTCTCAACGCACCTATATGTGTATTCACTAAGACTTTGAGCTTTGTAAATAAAGATTCAGTAAAGGGTTTTGCTTTCTTATGGGATTAAATTTCGTTTTAGAATAATGTAACATTTTTTAACCTAGAGCCATTGAAATACTGATAAGCATTCAGTGAGAATAATATTTGATTTAATAAACTTTATTAAAATGAGGGTTAAAAGTATACTATTTGAGCTGTTATAAGAAGAAAATTAGATTTCTCCCCTTTGAATTTAGTTTAACTATTTATTCAAATGTAGAAACTCTTTGGTTTTCCATTTTATACATGATACTAGAAATTTTCCCATTATTAGAGAATACCATTAAAACCTTCTGTGTAGATAACTCTTGCCAAATTTTCCAAATGCATGAATTAGATGAAATTGTTAAGGAAAGCATAAATAGCAGCATGCATATAAAGAGTTGTTAAAAGAGTTACTGCTTCTCATGCCAAGGATAATTATATCAATTGAATACTTTCAGCTCTATCAGCATTATTGTCAAGAGGACAATGAAAAGGTGTTTTGCCTTTTTAAACTACTCTTATAATGTGTAAAGGAGCTTCTGCCAATTTGATTTTATATTAGTTTTGTTTTTACTCTATCTCACTTTGAACTTAACTCTGTGAAACAAAATAAAGGACAAAGTCATGAGAGATAAAAGGTTAAAGGAATGTTCTCCTGGTATCAATGCATCTGTTTAGCACAAACAATTTAGCCTGCCCAAGTGCATTCAGTTAAAGTGAACAGAAAAATGCAAATTTATAAACATTTTATGTATGCATATAAAATATCAGGTTTTCAGATCATTTATTTTGGACAGTGAATAGAGAAATATGTAAATTAGATAAAATGTCAGGTTTTTTTTTTTTTTTTTCCTCTTGTAACTAGTCAGGAAGGCATTCATTTTCCAAACTCCAAAACAAAGTATGTAAAAATCTTTTCCTCTTCCCTTTTCCCAGGTTTTCCTATCTTTCCAGTATGAAAGCATATCAAAAATAGTTTACATAAAATTTTCCAAAGTTCCTCATGGAAGATATAGGCTACAGGTTGATAAGGTCAATCAGTAATCAATAAATGGATGAAAAGAATTATTCTTGGAATGGGTTCAAAAAAATTTCAATATTACACTAAATATTTTGACCTATTTTCAAGTAAATCCAGTCTAGCATTTAAAAAAATCACTTCAGTGGATACCCTTTTTAAATATCTTAGTCACTTATGGAAAAAAATCTCCACTGTCTTCCACCTCCCCCTGACTCCTATGAATCAATCCTCAGTACTACCTGTTTTTCCCTATGGCAAAGAAAAATAAATGGCTAAGCAAATGGAATCAAAGAGGGATTACAATGAACTGTGTATATAACATAATGTCCTGGTAGGTGCTGTCCTATCTGTCAAGACAAGGAAGGTATATATTTTCATTATCTACTGGTTAATGTCATTATTCAGAATTCCTTTGAATATTCATTTAATTTATGTAAATCTGGTTATTACATTTATTTTTCTTCTGATATTGCTTATCTCATTTTATATCAGTTCACTGTAATCTTTCCATGTTTCTCTGAATTACTAATTTTTTCCATTTCTATTTCTTCAAGATATTTCATTAAAATTACAAATTATTGTTTGTTTAACCATTCCTCAGTTTATGCTTTCCCCAATCTGTTTCTAGTTTTTGCCAACAACCAGAAAACCAAGAGTCAACCTCTTAGAGTCTTCATGTTAATTTCAATACAAATCTCTTTGTGGTGTATAAATTTAAAGTCAGGAAATTGTTCCTTTTATCTGAAACAAGATTGTATTTATACATACATGCTATATTAAATCAGGGCATGACTGTCTTATCAACTAATGATATATATCATGACTAAATTGTTGGGCAAGAATTGCTACTACTTGGTCTAATTATTTTATGCACATACATTTTAATATATATGATATCTGCTTATTACTTATTATTAGTACTTATTTTGTAAAAGCTACATTATTTTTCCTTTGTTTCATTGTTTCCCTGAAATATTTTAACTGTTTCTGAGTATATTCAAATCATGAATTTTATCTCAAAATCATCAATTAATCATCTAGGTGGATACTAATGGTTACATGCAAAAATTTCTACAAAATAGATAAGACTTGGTAAACTATAAACTTTAGGAAAGGTCTCTAATTTTGATTCCATGAAGATGTGCTTGGGGGAAGTATTATTAGGACAGCATTATTAGCAGTAGCAAGTAGCGTTAGGAATTCAGGGGAAAGAATCCACTGGTAGGCATAAATTTATCATTTATCAAAATTATTTGATTATGATTTCAGAGCACTTGATCAAGTTGAGATGATATGCTTGGTGATTTCTGTCATTGTCTCCTGTCTCAGAATCCATGAAGTTTGGATACTTAGGAGATAGTCATAGATGTAAAAGTGCTAGAAATAGTCATAGATGGGTAAATAGTGATTCAAATAGCAATGGCATCAAGAAATAATTCAAATAACATTAAAGCATCCACTGATTGGCATGTATTAAATTTGTAATCTATATTCATTGATAATGCTGATAAATAAATTATTGATTTCCTTGTGGATTTGAGTAAACACTTTTTTTTTTCATAATAGGTTTCTTAAGCCTATTAAGAGAGAAGAAAGAGAGTAGAGAGAGGAAGAAGAGAGAGGGATGAAGAGAGAGAGAGAGAGAGAGAGAGAGAGACTAAGAAAGACAGAAGCAAACATACACATACACAGAGAGAGACAAGACAAAAGCAGAGAGAAAGAGACAGAGTGAGAGAGATTTTCTAAAGTTATGTTGTATGTTTTTACATATGATACCAAGAGTAGATTAGAACTTGCAAAAGAGTTGTTCTTTTGGAAAGTTGTTCTCGGGGAAAGTAAGCTGACAGAGTCAGAGTTAGTAGTTAGTACAATAACTTTTCAGCCCCCAGGGTTTTCCTTAGACAAGTGAACTAGCAACTTATAAAAATTATACTGTAGCCTCAAAGATTTACTCTACCTGCAAGGTACCCAACAAGGAATTTGTTGCCTAGACAGAAAGGTACATCATATTTTCAAAATATGTTTCTCTCCTTTACTCTCAGTATGGTCTCATGAATACATTTTCCCCCATTTTTTCAGGTCATCTTTTTGTGCTCTGTAATCTTGAATCTGAAATGAACTAATTAGGCATTGTTTTTTCTTCACCCTTGAAGCTTTTGTCTTTTTTTCTTACCACTGCCCTTTACTTTCTAGACTTAAACCTCAGATTATCCCAATAATCTTCTCCCACTTGCATACTACAACTATAGAAAACCACAAAGCTATGCTTAATGGCTTTATTACACATTAACTATCTAATTTCAATTGAGTTCTTGCCAGCTGTATGATAATCTCTTTTGTTTTGTGATTGACTTTATATCACACTTTTAATGATATCTGTTATAATCTCCTTTCTCTAAAGTTACATAAACTAAATGCAAAGTGAAATGAGCAGAACCAAGAAAACATTGTACACAGTATTAGCAAAATTATCTGATGATCAACTCTAAGCTTTTCTCAGCAACACAATGATTCAAGACAAATATAAAGGACTTGCTAAAAAATGCTAGCCATAACCAGAAAAAGAATTGATGGATTCTGAATGCAGATCTAAGCATTTATTTTCCCACTTACTTTATCATTTCTCCTGTTTTTTTTCTTTCACAACTGTTATTAATTTTGAAATGTTTTACATGAGAACATATATACAATATATATCAAAATGCCTATCATCTTCAGAAGAAGAAAGGGGTGAAAAAGAAGGAAGGAAAGAAATGTAACTTAAAATCTTATAAAAATGAAGGAAAAAGTCTTCAAGAAAGGTCAGCTTAACTGGGTGAAAAAGGTATTCAGCACAGATCAGACAGAGTCCAGGGAAGTCAGTGAGAGGCTCTCAAAAGGAGTAGATTAGCAATTAAGACACTTGATACTGGCTCAGTAGAGAAACATACCACTGAGACAACCCCCAATACCCACTTAGAAGGAAAATTCTTGGAAACTAGACTATTTCCTGGAAACAGCAGTTAAAGGCTGTGAGCAAAATATGAAACACAAGGGATCCCTGTGCTCAAAGTCAGGGTTCAGAGCTCAGAGAAGTTTAGGACAGTCCTCCCTTTACCCCAGGAGCAGAGCTCAAGCATAAAAGTCACAAGAGAGAAAATACTAAAAGAAAAGGAAAGAAAATGAGCAGAAAACAGAAAAGAACTTTAACCATAGAAAGGTACTATGGTGACAGGAAAGACCAAAATACCAATTCAGATGAAGACAAAATGTTCACAGAAGACATCTCAAAGAATGATATGAATTGGTCTCAAGCACAAGAGACTTCTTGGAAGACATTAAAAGGCTTAAAAGGCAAATAAGAGACATAGAAGGAAATATGAGAAAAGAATTGAGAGGTATATACATACCCTTTGACCTAGCAGTCCAACTACTGTGTCTGTATACCAAAAAAAAATCATAAAACAGGGAAAAGACCAACATGTGCAAAAATGTTAGCTGCAGTTCTTTTTGTGGAGCAATGAATTGGAAAATGACTAGATTCCCATAAGTTGAGTAATAGCTGAAAAAATACTGTTCTATAAAAATTATGAGCAAACTGATTTTAGAAAGATCTGGGAAGATTTACATGAACTCATCCTGAGAGAAACAAGAAGACCTAGGAATAGATTGTACACAATAATAGCAAGATAATGAGATGATCAACTATGAAATACTTTGTTCTTCCTAGTACTTCAGTGATCCAAGGACCTCCCAATAAACTTTAGATAGAAGATGCCATCTGCATTCAGAAAAAAAAACCTATGGAAATTAATTGAATGTAACACATGTTATGTTCACTTCTTTCTATTTTCTTTTATTATTTTTCAATTTGTTCTTATTTTTCTTTCCCAACATAATTCCTAAAACAATATATCTTTTGAAAGTCAATATACAGAATCAGAAAAAAAAAACAATTAAATAAAAAGAATACAAAAAAAACCTCTTGATACATAATGGGGGGGGAATAAAATACTATTAAAAACAAAAATACAAAATAAAACTATTATCTTTTCTTTTCAATAGAAGACTTCTCATAATTCATTGGGGAAAAAATGAGAACTTGCATCATAAACTCCATCTCTCTGATTAATTCCACACCTGATTCACTTTCAACTAAATCTATCTTTCTCTCTTCCTTTGTTCCAGTTTTGAAGAGGAGCTAAGTGTTTGTCCTGTATGCTTTCTTCCTTTTAATTTAATGCCATAGAAAAAGTCATTCATCCTGGTTTTCTTTTACTTCTTCACTAATGCCAAATTATTGTTTAACTCCTTGTAGCTTGGCTTCCCAATCTACAGCTTTGACAAATTGAAACATGTTCCTGTAAGATTGTTGATAATTTTTAATTGCTCACTTCCACAAAGTGTTCCCAGGTCTTAATCTTATTAATCTCCCTACAGATTTTTACTACTACTGCCACCCCTTTAACTTGGTTACAATTTCTTCCTTCAGCTTTCTTGGTAATCCTCCTATTTTTTGTCCTAGCTTTATGCTTACTTCTTGTCAATTTTTTTGTCAGATGATCATCAATATGATAGTTCCTAGCTGTATGTAAGTATATATGTGTGCATGTGCATATTGTATGTATACATGTATAAATATGTATATATTCATACATGTTTTGTATGTTTTCACATGTATAATTGGGGATCTTAATCATAGATTTAATAACTGATCCCTTGTGTGCTGATAAGATCACAGAATGACAAAATGTATATAGAAAAAAAAAAGAAGAGGCTTGACCAAAAGTGGGACACCCACAATCAATGGGCAAGAGATTTATTGGATACTGAATGTATATTACTATAATAGAATGCATTCATATATTTTTCTTTCTTAGTTGTATGTGTCTATACATATGTTTATGTCTTTGCAGTACGCTTGAAAAGAGCTTGAATGAATATCATTAACTTAAACCATAACTTTCTCTTTTAGCTCTCAATTAATTTTGCATCATTATTTAGTGAAAAGAGTAGTTTCCTGTGGCATAAATACAGTATTTGGCCTTTGTATATATATTATTTGAGCTGAAAAGGACATTACTGATATCATCCAAGACTTTCATTTTATTGATGATAAAAATGGAGGTTGATAGAGGTTAAATAACTTGTTTAAGATGAGAGCAAATGGTAAAATAGGATTTGAATGCCTCTGATTCCAAATCCAATTCATAGGAATCAATTATTTCCCTAATTTCTGATCCTTGTAAGAGAATATTTTCAAATTTGGCAGCCCTTCTTAAACATTTGATTAGTATCTGGAGTTATTTAAGGAATGAATGCAAATATTAGTATCACCAATTCTTTTTACCTGACTCTGCTCATTCTGGAAATGGCTCAAAAAGGAAAAGATCAATGCAAAAACATAAGTAATATATAATAATTATGTTCTTCAGGGTGATCATGACCCCTGAGTCATTTTGTGTTCTGTATCTAACTTTGCTAATCATCTGCTAAAGTCTTTTCCCAGCCTATTGCTGTAACCTAGAGAGAAAAAATCAGGTTTAAAAAGGGAGAGGGGAGGGCAGCCGACATGACTAGAATAAGAAGAATAAAACTTTGACAGGAGAAGAGATCAGAGATCACTTAGTTCATTTGAAAGAAAGAAGAGATATGATGATAGGGTAATAAATAGCCAAAAAACAATCCAGCCAAAGAACAGTGTGAAGCAGTAATGTTGTGAGGAACTGACCCTTTCAACAATCCAGAGCTAATAACTGTCAAAGATGAAATTCTGGATTACTCAGACCTCTGTTCTATTTGTATTGAATACAGAACCACAGGGGATGCCAGGGTTAGACAGCTAGAAATGCCTAGTCATCCCATATCTTATAATACAATTTAGTAAATATAATTTGTAATACTGTTTACATGATGTAAACAAAACAAAATTAAAATACAATATAAAAAGCAGAGGAAGCTCATTTGAAAGCAAGATCCTTCAGAAGACTGCTTTTGCAGTGCTTAAAAGGAGCATACCAATTTGGAGCAGATAAGTAAGGACTATTATCAGAGGGATAATAACCATCTCATATTTATGCATGCAGCATAATGAACTGAAAGGCACAATAAGGCAGATATGTTAGATTAGCATAATTTTATTCCACTACTCAAATGTGTAAGTTGGAAATGGGTTTTGTTTCAATTACTGCATTCTCCATGGGTTTTAAACATTTTATTCAAAATCTATGCCATGTTTTAAGCTGGTATTATTTTCTTCTCGGACCTTAGTTTTTTTTCTCTTAAACCATGTCTCTCTCTGTCTCTGTCTCCATCTCTGTCTCTCTTTGTGTCTCTGTCCCTATCTCTCTATTTCTCTGCTTCTGTGTGTTTCTTTCTCTGTCTCTGTCTCTCCTTTTCTCCCTCCCTTCTTCCCTCCCTCCCTTCCTTTCTCCCTTCTGTCTCTGTATCTCTGTTTCCCTATTTCACTCCCTCCCCTTTTCCCTCTTAATACAAATTTTAAAAGGATAGAGTTGTAGTGAAAATCATTGCCAAGATTTTTAGAATACATTATACTTTATTGTGCATTATACTTCCTATGTTTTGTTATTAAATACATGAAATATGTATATACATAAATCCACCAATATAAAATATTGCTGCATTCTCTAGATTTTCACTGTATCTTAAATTCTCTTCAAGGTTGACATAAGTTCACTAACATGATTCAACACTGCTAAAAATGTTTCTGTGAAGCCAGTTTAGTTAAAGTGAATAAGTGACTATTCAGTTCTCAAAGTGATTCTTCTAAAGAACAAATCTGAACTCTCCCTGTGCCTCTCCCTGTCTCCCTCTCCGTCTTCCTGTCTCCCTGTCTCCTTCTCCCTCCCTCCCCTTCTTCTCCCTCTCCTTCTCCCTCCCTCTCCTCTCTCTCTCTCTCTCTCTCTCTCTCTCTCTCTCTCTCTCTCTCTCTCCCTCTCTCTCTCTCTTTCTCTGTCTCTCTCTTTTACACACACACACACACACACACACACACACACACACACACACACTCAATAAATTGAACTTCAAAGGCTACCTGATATCTCTGAGAACAAATATAAAATGCTCTAGTATTTAAAATTCTTCACAACTTGCATTATCTTTCCTGTATTCTTACAATTAATTCCTTATGTCTTCCCATGTACTGTGAAACCTAGTGTCTTCAGTCTCCCATTGCTTTTTGAACAAAACTCTCCTATGTAGATATTTTCACTAGTTGTAGTTAAGTCTGGCATGCTGTCTTGGCTTCCTTCAAGTTTGAGATAAAGTTGAACCTTCTCTAGGAAGCCTTTCCCAATCCCTTTTAATCTAGTAGCTACTCTCTGTTTAATATTTAAAATTTATCTTGTATATAACTTATCTAGTTGTTTGTGCATTATTCCCCCACCCCACATTAGATTGTGAACTGCTTGAGAACAAGTATTATTTTTCATCTTTTTAGTGTGCTTACCCAGCTCTTACTGCAATTCCTAGCATGTAATGGGTACTTAGTAAATAGTTAGTGACAGTCTAACTAAATGGACTAAAAAGACCTTGCTTCAAATGATGGTTCATGAAATTACTTCTATGTAACCTTGGACAAGGTTTTTCATCTGTTTAATAAGTAGTCTGCCTTCAATGTTTTCAAAGGTTCCTTCTATTTCTAGAGGTATTATCCTATGATCATACTCAGTACATTCCATGGGTGGAGGACAATATCTGGACCTCTGGCTATTCAGTGATGGATAAATGAAAGATAGCAATCTGCTATCATAAGAAGATTTGGTCTTGCCTTTTGATTCCCAAGATGTTCTAATATGTCAATTGCTAACTCCACAATACTCCAAAACTCTGTGGCATTTCATTTTTGTTTACCCTATATTTCACTCTATCTCTTCCTTACTTAGGAGGTTTTGCTCTTGAACTCTTTTTAACTTTCTGACCAGTCCTAAGGACTAGAATCATTAATAGACTTTAGATCAACTTCCTGCTTTTTCCTACATGGAACCCCTTTTATATCACATTCTCCCCTGTGTTCTCTTCAAGCATTGTTTTTTCCCTCTGTTTCCTGTTAATTATATAATTTTTCTCCAATCCAAAATTCCTCATGCCATCCACACTTCAAAAGAATTCTATCAAATGATAGGATCATATCAGTATAGATCAAACCAGAACATAAACAACACTTTTTTTTTTTTGCTTTTGCTGAGGCAATTGAGGTCAAGTGACTTGCCCAGAGTCACACAGCTAGGGAATGTTAAGTGTCTGAGACCAGATTTGAACTCAGGTCCTCCTGACTTCAGGGCTGGTGCTCTATACACTGTGCCACCTAGCTGCCCCAACACTTTTTTTTAAAGAGACAGGAAGATTTTGCTCACTTGATTATGCATAGAGAAATGGAGGCTGAAAGCATAGAAAGGATATACAACTTCCCAGGGACAAATATATCAACCAAATTTAAAGGAGGCAGTTAAGATTGTACAAGCCACTTGATCTATGTTCAATTTCGCTTTGGTGACTGTACTTAAGGAGAAATCAATGTCATTATGTTAAAATATTGAAGTATTCATTTTGTCCCTCTTCTTCTCATGCTTTCCAATACCCTCCACAATTTAGTTGAATCCTTCTCTTTTTTTTTTTTTTTGGAGAATACCTATTTTCAATTTTCCATTCATTCATTCCATTATTCCTCTATCTATCTATTAATTATTATTTTTAGTATATAACATATAACTAATTGACTATGGGTGGTAGTCATTTTAAAAATGAGAGAAAGAAGGAAGGGAAGTGATGAGATAAATACAAATCTTATATGCATAATTAGCTGATCTTTTAAAAGATATTTAGCAGATTAAATAAAACTCATTTTAGACTATAAAGGACCAGCTCTCTCTCCCTCTCCCTCTCTCTCTTCCTTTCCTTCCTTCTCTCTCTCTGCCTCTCTCTGTCTCTGTCTCTCTCTCTCTGTCTCTCTTTGTCTCTCTGTCTCTGTCTCTGCCTCTTTCTCTCTCTCTTTCTCTCACCTTTCATTTGTCCCTTTTTTCTTGCTTCCTCCCTCTTTCCTTCTTTCTCTTTTTCTCTCTCATCCTCTCTGTCTCTCTGTCTCACTCTCTTTGTGTGAGTGCTTCTTTATGCATATGTGTGTTGGTGTATGTGTTTTTGAATATACTGGCTTTCCACTTCTGGTTCTTCAAATTAAAAAAAAAGCATAAAGCAGACAAAAAAAGAGAGATGCTGAGGTTTTTGGATTTTTAAAAGGTTTTACTTTGTTTAAAGAGCTGATAAAAGATGCAAGTCTCTATTTTCCTTAATTGTAATGATTTGCCTGTCCTTAGCTGATACCTAATGCAGTCTGAGGGAAGCTGATGTGAAGGTTAAATTTTAACGACTAATTGAAAGAACCACGTTGTTTTTTTTCAATGAAAGGAAATTGAATTTGTCCAAGGTATGCTTCATCAGTTTGACTGTTTGAATGGTATTGTGATAGAAGCCAGAATTAGTGGTTGTGTATATGTCATCCCATCACATCTATATTAGGAAACATTACTTTCCTGTTTTGGGAGAATATGTGTATCATTTAATTAAAATGAACACTTTTTTCCCCTAAGTCGCAAGATTGGAAGAGAGTTTTAACTTATTTTTTCTGTTCTTATGAGTGATTTCTCACAAAGCAATTCAGATCCAGTTTAAACAGGGCTCAAAAAGGTTTTTTTTTAATTTTATTATGTACTTTAAAATACATATTTTATTTGAGACAGAATTTTTGGAAAAATCTGGAGAGTATAACTGCCAAAATATTCGTTATTAAAATGATATTAGGTGCTATTATATTTAAGAAAAGAAATACTAAGAAAAAGGTACATGAACATGACCTTTAAAATTGCACTATTATTAATAAAACTATAATTATTTTAAAATCAATACATGAGCATGTTTGTCTTAGCATATTGGAAAAGGGAAGGAATATAAAATGTGAAAGACCTTATATTAGTCTTTATATTAATGTAGTAGTAATAAAAGGGAACTGAATGTTTTATTATATTTGAAGACGTCTATATCTTTTTAAAAATTTGTGATCCACTGATGCACTGTTGGTGGAGCTGTGAACGGATCCAACCATTCTGGAGAGCAATTTGGAGCTATGCTCAAAAAGTTATCAAACTATGCATACCCTTTGACCCAGCAGTGTTTCTATTGGGCTTATATCCCAAAGAGATCATAAAAGAAGGAAAGGGCCCCACATGTGCAAGAATGTTTGCGACAGCTCTTTTTGTAGTGGCTAGAAACTGGAAACTGAATGGATGCCCATCAATTGGAGAGTGGCTGAATAAATTATGGTATATGAATGTTATGGAATATTATTGCTCAGTAAGAAACGATCAGCAGGACGATTTCAGAGAGGCCTGGAGAGACTTGCATGAACTGATGCTGAGTGAAATGAGCAGAACCAGGAGATCATTATACATGGCAACAACAATACTATGTGATGATCAATTCTGATGGACATGGCTCTCTTCAACAATGAAATGTTTCAAACCACTTCCAATTGTTCAGTGAAGAAAGCCATATATACCCAGAGAGAGGGATGTGAAATGTGGACCACAACATAACATTTTCATGTTCTCTATTGAGGTTTGCTTGCATTGTATTTCCTTTATCAGATTATTCTTTCTTGTAGATACGATTTCTCCTGCACACAAAAAAAAATGATGTGTGGCAATAAGTATACATATATTTGATTTCTTAAGTATTCTAACATAATTATCATGTAGTGGATATCCTGCCATCTAGGGGAGGGGTGGGGAGTAGGGGGGAAAAATTTGTAACAGAAAGCTTTGTAAAGGTTAATGTTTCGGAATTACCCATACATGTTTTGCAAACAAAAAGTATTAATAAATAAAATTAAAAAAAATAAAATAAAAATTTGTCATCATAGATTTTTATTTCTCCAAGGGACAATAGAAATCACTTAAAACATTATTCTCATTTTATAAATGTGAAATCTGAGGACTAGGACAATGAAGTTATTTGGCCAATGTGGCATAATTAGGAAGACACGTCAGGACTAGAAGACAAATCATAATTGTAGAGTGATTTAAGATAGATAGACAGACAGAAAGACAGACATAGATTACATTGTCTGGAAGTTCAAAGTCCAATTTCTTCCATCACTGAAATTTTGTAATGAAAAACAAACAAAAAATAATGAATTTTATAGAGTAACACTACATCAATTGCCTATTAACTACTGGCGTTGTTTTTAGTTATTTTACAAAAATTTCTGGGTTAACCCTGGCTCAAACATGTACATTTTCTTTTTTTTCTATTTTGCCTTCCAATATATAACAGATGGCCCCTGTTACCTTCTGCTTACCAATAAATTTCAAACTTCAGCTGCTTTTCCAGAATTTCAATTCACAAACAAGCTTTTTTGTATTATAACCATATGATTGTTATAATTTAAGACCAAAAAAGTGAGTAATGTATATAATAAGCAAAAGCTACTTGTAAATTGATTGTTAAGTTCTGTATTTAGCTATAGTCAGGATAATAATATATATGTGCATGTATATAGGTATATGTGTGTGTATGTATGTGTGTGTGTGAATATTGTATAAACTGATAAATTTTCAAAGAAGAAATCTCATAAAACTGTTTCTACTCCTAATTTGAAGTATAAAAGTAGAAAATTCATACCAAGATGTGAAAATTAACCATGTTTTAATTCACTGTAAGTCACCCAGTAACTCTTCTAATGATAAGTGATATTAGGTAATGTGCAAAAATAATTACAGTTGCTAAGTTATCTTTCTTGCTGCCCATATGTTTAGGCCTTACCTCTGTATTTCATATATATGGATGTGCCTCACTTTTTTAGGATTAGTCAGTTTTATGTGATTTGGATCCTGTTTTAAATATGCTGAGATAACTTAATGGAATTAATACTAATGTGAAGCATATTAAAAAGCAAAATCATCAGTATCTAACAAATAGGCAGATATATATCATAAATGTCAGCATATTAAAACTAAAATAAATGAAGGAAAATATTTCTACATAGTTTAGTTGTAGGAATAGATTAAGAAAACAGGTTACTTTTGATTATATAGATTGATGAATTTCAAATAGAACATCATTATGCTTCTTCCTGGAGGAATTGGCAGCCAATTGTCTCCTTTCTCTTCTGTAGTAGCAAAGTATAATACTTCATGATCTAACTCTCATGGTATTGTGAGTAATACATACTGTAAATCTTAAAGCACTATACAAATATGTTATTATTACTATTATGATTAATATCTTATTATAATTTTACTTGCTATTTCATTTGTTATTACTATTATAATTATTAATACATTTGACTTGATTAGTGACCTTTACATAGACATTACTATAGTGGATATATGCCTGAAGTCAGGAAGAATTACCTTCCTGAATTCAAATCTGGCCTCAAAAGTTTGCAAATTGTATGAAACTGGGAAAATGACTTCATCCTGTTGTCAATAGTTCCTCATTTATAAAATGAGTTTGAGAAGGAAATGGAAAACCACTCAAAAATCTTTGCCAAGAATTCTCAATAACAACAACAAAAAGAAAGAAAGAAAGAAAAATCCACTGTCAGATATGACTGAAACAATTGAACAACAAAAATAGCAGTTGAACTTTTAGAATTTCTAGATGGTGGGACACTTTAATCTAGTTCAAATCAAAATCTGAATATTAGAGTTCAATTCTTTCCTTTTACAGGCAATAAATAATGTTTGAAGACTCACAGTAGAGGGAATCATTCACTTGATTATACATTTAGGAATAGAAATACTTACCTTCTACCTAACCAAATAAGTTGGAAAATAAAAATAATTGACATTTTATAGCACTTTAATGTATGCAAAGTTATTTACAACACAGCCTGGTGGCCTAGTACACAGATCGCTACATTTGGAATCAGGAAGACATTATTGTGAATTTTGCATTAAATACTTATTAACTGTCTATTCTTGAACAAAATACAACTTTTCTTATCTTCATTTTCCTCATTTCCAAAATGGGTATAAAAATAGCATCTAATTGAACTATTATGAGAAACACATCATATAAAATATGTGTTTCATTTTGCAAATTGGAACTACTAAATAAATGATAGTTATTATCATTTGAACACAATGATAACCAAAAAAAGAATGATGAAATAAATTACCCAGATATTTTCATCTCTATTTTACCTATAAAGAAACTGAGCTTTAGTGGAGTTAAGTATTTTGTAGATAGCCACATGGATGATGTTTCAGAATCAAGATTTTAACTGAGGCATTACTAGTTCAATGTCTAACATTTCTACTCTGTCTCTTGTGTCAGTAGACAAGGGTGTCATCTTAAAATACACCTTAAATTTATGTTATCATATTGATGACTCGCAGTCCAAGAAAGATATTCATACAAGAAATTCACTTTTCTATACTTGTTTTTTCTTATTTTAAGGAATGACAGTTCTATTCTTTTTTAAGTACCACTGGAGCAAATTTCCTCATTACTTGGTTTCCTCATAATTAAAATGAGGACCTAAAGCCAAGGATTATTTAAAGTATCTTTTAAAACTAAGGTGTGTGACATTTAGTCACATTAATTAACTTTTTAAACCTAGAGGGGCAATATGATGGTACTTAAAATTTACTTGTGTATCTCTTCTTGAACTTCAGGGAGTTTGTTTAAAAGAAAAATTCTGAGTTTAGTTAATATTGCTCTGAGGCCCTAATTAAGAACAATCTAAAAACCCAGGGTCTTCATAATCTTTCATTTACATTTACCTAATTAGACACTGATTTCTTTGTGGTTGAAGCTAATTTCAGTTTACTGGTAATATTTTGGTAATGAAATAAATTATATTAAATAGTTTTTATGGATAGGTAAATAATGGGAGGACAATGGAAATTTGTGCAAATTGAGACAAGTCTGAGATACTATTGCATACCTCTCAGATTGGCTAAGATGACAGGAAAAGATAATGAAAAATATTGGAGAATATGTTGGAAAACTGGGAAAAAATACATTATTGGTGGAATTGTGAATTGATCCAGCCACTCTGAAGAGCAATATGATTATACTCAAAGGGATTATCAAACTATGTATACTCTTTGATCTATCAATATCTGTACTGGCCCTGTATCCCAAAGAGATCAAAAAAAGGGAAAAGGACTCATATGTACAAAAACTCTTTGTGGAAGTCCTTTTTATAGTGGCAAGAAACTGGAAACTGAATGGATGCCCATCAACTGGAGAATGGCTGAATAAGTTATGGTATATGAATGTTATAGAATATTATTTTTCTATAAGAATCGATCAGCAAAATGATTTCAGAAAGGCCTGGAGAGACTTACATGAACCAACACTAAGTGAAATGAGCAGAACCAGGAGATCATTGTACATGGCAATAAGATTATACAATGATCAATTTTGATGGATATGTCTCTATTCTATGTGGTGATTCAGACCATCCAATGGTCTTGTGTGGAAGAGAGACATTTGCACCCAGAGAGAGGACTTTGAGAACTGTGTGTGCTTCACAACACAGCATCTTCATTCTTTTTGTTGTTGTTTGCTTGCATTTTATTTTCTTTCTCATTTTTTCTGGTTTGATTTGACTTTTATTGTGCAGCAAGATGATTATATATATATATATATATATACACAAAGACATATATATATGTGTATGTATATATATATATATAGGATTTAACATGTATTTTTATCATGTTTAACATAAAATAATGTTCTCATCTGACCAAGGCAATGGAAATAAAATGGAGAAGATTACAATCTGGCTCTTTATATATGATTCTTCGAACTTTCTTCTACTTCTGCTAACATGACTCTGTTTTGTTTTTTTTTGTGGGGGTTTTTGCATTGTTTTGCCTAAACTTTATTTACACTAACATGTAGAACACACTGGCACTAGAATCACTTATAAAGGGCATTTGTATTGCTCTATTCCTTCTTTAGAAATTCCAGAAAGAAGGTAGTAATTTGTTCAGTTTGTTTTTCATGTAAAATCACAGAGTTGATCTAGGTTATTTGTAAGGTCAGATCTAGTTTTAAACCATTTTTGAATAGTCACAATTCAGGAGGTGAGAAGTAAACAGAAAAGAGGAAAAAAAAAGTTGTATTTTAAATCTCTGAAACTGAGATGGAAATTAAAAAAACAACACAAACACACAAACACACACACATATACACAAAGAGAAAGATACCC
>JAJPUD010018743.1:0-26982 GCA_023553655.1 Myrmecobius fasciatus | reverse complement strand
TATCACCATTCAATTTCCTCCAGAGATCTATCATACCTAACTTTTCTGACATTTTGTTTACCTCCCTAACTTCTTTCTTATTTATTTTGTGGTTTGATTTATCTAATTCTGAGAGAGCAATGTTGAGATCCCCCACTAGTATAGTTTTGCTGTCTATTTCTCCTTGCATCTCTGTTAGGTACTCCTCTAGGAATATGGATGCTATACCACTTGATGCATATATGTTTATTATTGATACCGCTTCATTGTCTATGGTACCCTTTAGTAAAATATAGTTTCCTTCCTTATCTCTTTTAATTCGATCTCTTTTTGCTTTTACTTGATCTGAGATAAGGATTGCTACCCTTGCTTTTTTTTTTGTTCACCTGAAGCATAAAAGATTCTGTTCCATCCCTTTACTTTCACTCTATATGTATCTCTATGTTTTAGATGTGTTTCTTGTAAACAACATATTGTAAGATTCTGGCTCTTAATCCAGTCTGCTATCCACTTCTGTTTTATGGGAGAGTTCATTCCATTCACATTCACAGTTAAAATAACTAAATTTGTATTTCCTGCCATCTTATTTACCCAAAGTTATGTTTTTCTCTTCCCTTTTCCCTTTCTCTCTTCCCCCTCCCCAGTATTTTATTTTTGATGACCACCTCCCTCTTACAGTCCTCCCCCTTTAGAGCCCCTCCCTCTTTTTTACACCTTTCCCCTAATTTTTCTATTTTCCCTTCTATTAGTCTATCCCTTTCTTTTCCTCCTTTCACTCCTACTTCCCTATAAGGAGGGACACGTTTTTCTTTGAAACCAAATGTGTCTGATATATTCTTTTAGAGCCCAATCTAATGAAAGTAAGATTTACACAATGCTTATCACCCTCCCTTCTTTCCCTCAATTATATTAGGTTTTCTATGTCTCTTCATGAGATTTTACCTTATTTTACCTCCTTTTTAAACTTTATTTTACCTCCTTTCCCCCTTTTTTCCCAGCAGGACAGGCCTTCCACCTCTAATTTCTTTTCCATTATTATCAAAGTAAAATCAAATTATATCCCCATTCTTTAAGGACACCCATAGTAGAAATATAGTTCTCAAGAATTCTTTCCTTTTTACCTTTTTATGTTTCTCTTGAGTTCTGGGTTTGGAGGTCAAATTTTTTGTTCAGATCTGGTCTTTTCATTAGAAATAGGTGAAATTCTCCTGTATCACTGAATGACCATATTCTTCCCTGGAAGATAATACTCATTCTAGCTGGATAACTTATTCTTGGCTGTAATCCAAGTTCTTTTGCCTTTTGGAATATCTGATTTCAGGCCCTTCGATCCTTTAATGTGGAAGCTGAAAGATCTTGTGTGATTCTAATTACAGTTCCTCAGTATTTGAATTGTTTCTTTCTAGCTACTTGCAATATCTTTCCCTTGGTGCAATATTCCTGAAATTTGGCCACGATACTCCTTGGGGTCTTAATTTTGGGATCTCTTTCAGAAGGTGATCAGTGAATTTTTTCTATGGCAATTTTGCCTTCTGATTCTAAAACATCAGGGCAATTTTTTTCATGATTTCCTGGAAGATAGCATCTAGATTCTTTTTTTCATCGTGGCTTTCAGTGAGTCCAATAATCCTTAGATTGTCTCTCCTAGATTTATTTTCCAGGTCAGTTGTTTTTCCTAGGAGATATTTCATATTTTCTTCTATTTTTTCATTTTTTGGTTTTTGTTTGACTGATTCATGAAGGCTTATTGAGTCATTCACTTCTATTTGTTCAATTTTAATTTTTAAAGTGTTATTTCCTTCAGTTACCTTTTTTAGCTCCTTTTGTAACTCGCCAATTGAATTTTTTTGATTCATTGTATTCTTTTTCCATTTTCCCAATTTTATTTTTCAGTGAATTTTTGTCTTTTTCCAATTCAACAATTTTGTTTTTCTTTGAATTGTAATCTTTTTCCAATTCACCATTTTTATTTTCCAGTGAATTGATGATTTTTTCCATTTTACCAGTTTTGTTTTCTAGTGATTTGGTGACTTTTTCCATCTCACCAGTTTTGTTTTTCAGTTTTTCATATCTCTTTTGCAGGGCATTATATCTTTCTTGCACTGATCTCAATTCAAATCCCCATTTTTCTTCTAACTCTCTTTTGAGATTCTTTAGGCAATCTTCCAGGTAAGCCTTCTGAAATGGGTACCAGCTCATATGTGCCTTTGTGGCTTCCTCTGAGGTTGCTTTCCCTTTAAGAACCTTAAGATCTGGGGTCTGCCCTTTTTTCCCTCCATAAAAGCTGTCTATGGTGAGAGCTCTTTTCTGTTTCTTACTCATGTTTTAGAGCTTGAGGTCTGATTCAAGCAGGGGATCCTGCAGCTGGTTCAATTTGCCCTATGGCAGTTTGCATAGTTGACTTCTGGTACGGGACTGGTCAGACTAGTTCTGTGTTCAGCTGCTCTTAATCTACCCTTTATCAAAGGCAAATCTGCCAAAGCACCTGCCCACCAGCAGAGCAAAGTGGCCCAAGTGTCTCCCAGGGACTTCCTAGGTGCTAGGATCTGGCACGTTCCATCCCAGACCCTATCTCCTGCCCTGGCTGCGCATTGGCACCTGAGAGTGGCAAGTGGCCGATCCCCTGTCCATCCAAAACAGACCTGCTCCGGAGTTTTTCCAAGGTAAATTTGTGATAGAAATTTGTTGTATTCCAAGTGTTTGATGGAGTCCTCACTCCTGAACTAGTTCAGAGGCTTAATTTGTTCTGGGTCTGAGAGAAGATGAGAGGAGCTCACAGAGAGTGATGTCTGCAGTTCGACATCTTGGCTCTGCCCCCAAAATTATTTTTACAATTACTTTTACTAATTTATTTTCCCCAACTTATTCTCTCCTTTCACCCTGTCAAAGGTATTTCAGTCCTGACCACTCCCTTCCTCAATATGTCTTCTCTTTTGTCACCCTCCTTTCCTTTCCATATCCCATTCCCCTCTTATTTTCCTACAGAGTAAAATAGATTTCTAAACCCCTATTGAGTATGTATGCTACTTCTTCTTTAAGCCAATTTGGAGGAGAGTAAGGTTCACTTTTTTTCTTCTCTCCACCTTCCCCTCCAGTGTAAAAGCTTTTTCTTGTCTCTTTTTTATTGCAAATAATTTGCACCATTCCATTTTTCCCTTTTCCTTTCTGCCAGTAAATTCTTTCAACTCTTAATTTTATCATTTTAAAAAAGCTATTATCCTTTCATGTTCAACTCCTATCTATGTTCTCTGTCTACATGTACTTGTAACTACCATAATGATGAGAAAGTTCTAATAAGTTACAAGGATCCTCCTCCTAAGTAGAGATATAAACAGATAAACCTTATGAAGTTCCTTATGATATCACTTTCCTGATTACCTCCTTATGCTTCTCCAGAGTCCTGTATTTGAAAATCAAATTTTCCATTTAGCTCTGGTCTTTTTATCACAAATGTTTGAAAATCCTCTATTTCATTGAATGACGACCTTTTACTCTGAAGAATTATACTCATTTTTGCTGGGTAGGTGATTCTTGGTTGTAATCCTAGCTCCACTGCTCTCTGGAATATCATATTCCTAGTCTCCAGTCATTTAATGTAGAAGCTGCTAAATCTTGTTATCCTGACTGTGGTTCCACTATACTTAAATTATTTCTTTCTGGATTCTTGCAATATTTTCTCCTTTACCTGGGTGTTCGAGAATTTGGCTATAATATTCGTAGGAGTTTTCATTTTGGGATCCCTTTCAAGAATGATCAGTGAGTTTTTTTTTCCTATTTCTAATTTATCTCTTCTAGATATATATAGTATATCAAGAGATTTTCCTAGATAATTTCTTTAAAGATGATGTTCAGGATCTTTTTTTGATCATGACTTTCAAATAGAGCGATAAGTTTTAAATTATCTCTCCTGAATCTATTTTCCAGGTCAGTTGTTTTTCCAAAGAGATATTTCACATTTTTTTCTTTTTTTCTGTTTTACTTTATAGGAATCATTTTTCTCAGTGAGATTTTGGTTTTGCTCAATTTTCCCAATTGAGCAATTTTGTTTCTTAAGGCATTCTTCTTTTCATTAGCTTTTTGCATTTCCTTTTGCACCACTCTTAATCCTTTTCCTAATTCTTCCTTTGTCTCTCTCACTTCATTATCAAAATCCTTTTTGAGGTTTTCCATGGTCTGAGCCCAGTTCTTATTTTTCTTGGAGTCTTTGGATGTAGGACCCTTGACTTTGTTATCATCTTAAATGTGGGTTTTGTCACCATAATAACTTTCAATGGTCAGAAACATTTTTTGTTGTATGCTCATTTCCCTAGCGTATTAGTTGGCTTTTAACTCTTTGTTAAAGTAGAACACTGTTTTCAGGATGGAGAATGCATTGTCTCAAGTTTCAGGGGTTTTGTGCAGCTATTTTCAGAGATCTTTCAAGGAACCTGACTAGCACTCTTTTCATCCTTAAAGCTGTTAGAAGTGCCCCTTTAGAGCTTCTACTGAAGATCTAAGATCCAATGTGCTGAATCTACAGAGTTCTGCTTTGCTGATGCTTGGGCCCTGGAATTAGAGCTGGGGCTGTGCTGGCACAGTGTGCATTGAGACTGCACTGGGACTGCATACTTGACTCCCACCCTGTTGCCCCAGACCCTCTCCACGGACCTTCTGAGTCCTCCCTAGTGTTTCCAGGGCCAAGAGGTATAGAAGTGTCTAGCATTACTGCTGATTCAGGTGTCCTCCCCTCATTGATGCTGGAGTCCAAATGGGGATTGGGGTCAGGGAAGTTTGAGATCAGGACTGAAACTGCAATTGTGCAGCCTGTGCTAGGCTCCCACCTTGTTTCCATAGATCTTTTCTATTGACCTTCCAGGTCCTCTTTGGTATTTCTGGGCTGAGAGGTTTGGAAGCCATCAGCACTGCCTCTGATTCAGAGGTCGAACTGGGGCCAGGGCTATGCTGGCATGGTTTGTACCAGGACTACATGCTGGACTCCCACTCTGATGCCACAGGCCTTTCCTGCTGACCTTCTAAATTCTTTTCAGTTGGAAAATGTTTTGGTCTGTCTTTTGGGCTGTTCTGATGCTCTAAAATTTGTTTAGAGTCATTATTTAAAGACATTTGGAGCTGTTTGTGGTAAAGGTTGGGCAAGTTCCTATCATTACTCTGTCATCTTGGCCCCAACCCCTAAACTGTTTCTTAAGGCAGTGGTATCCCTATCACTGGAAATGTCAGAGCAGAGCAGGATGAAAACTTATCAGGGATTCTTTCTGGAGAAGGGGAGTTTATCTGCTTGGTAGAAGGGTGGACTTGATGATACTGCAGTACTAGGTTTCTATTATTCCTTGACTTGATTCCTAATTTATGGATTACCTTATTACTTGACCAAAGTAGATTAAAAATAAAGAAGGAAACAGAATGATCATTATGATGCATACCTTTGCAAAAGTATGAGAGAATTTGAGGGCTAGAAGGTACCTCAGTTGCCATTATAACATATATTAAAAGTGGTCATCCAATCTATGCTTTAAGACTGCAAGAAGAGAGAACTTACCATCTCTCTAAGTAATATATCTAGCAAGCACTTTGGGACATATCTAATTTACTGATGTGCAGAAATTTACTTATTTGTACCTTCCACCTATTGCTCCTGGATTTGTTTTCTGGAACCAAGTAGAACAAGTCTAATGCCTCCTCCATATGACAGTGATTAAAATATCAAAAGGCAGTTATCATGTTCCCTCAGACTCTTCCTTGTTCCTCCAACTGATCTTTATAAGTTTTTCACCATACTGGTTGTCTTCCTCTAGAAACTTTCTGGTTTATCAATATTCTACTTAAATAGAGAACTACATGAAATTGCAGAATGAAGAAGTTGTCTGCCCTTAATATAACCCAAGATCATAGTAGCTGTAGCATCACACTGCTGATTCATATAAAGTTTGCAATTCACCAAAATCACCAGTTTTTTTCAAAACAATTTCTATCCAACTTTCTTCTTAGACTTACAAAGTTGAATTTATATATCCAAGTACTAGATTTACATTTATTCCAATTGAATTTCATCTTATTAAAGACAGACCAAAGCTCCAATCTGTTAAGATCCTTTGGATCCTGGGGGCAGCTAGGTGGAGCATTGGATAAGAGCACCATCCCTGAAGTCAGGAAGACCTGAGTTCAAATCTGGTCTCAGACACTTAATATTCCCTAGCTGTATGACCCTGGGCAAGTCACTTAACCCCAATTGCCTCAGCAAAAAAAAAAAAAAATCCTTTGGCTCCTGATTCCATCATTAATTATATTAACTATCCCTTCCACTTGTTGATAAATATGTAAAACAGCAAAGATCCCAGGGACATTCCACTAGTGACTTCTTGTCTCATTGACAGTGAAGCATTAATGATGCTTTGAAACTGATTGTTGACCTAATTCTGAATCAATCTCAATATATTGTTGGGAAATGATCTTCCCATTTTCTCCAAAAGAATAGTATAAGATACTTATCAAATACTTTGCTAAGAAGTCAGAAGTGTGCTGGAACCAGCTTATACTGAATCACAAGAGCTGATAGTTAAATTGGCAAATGCTATAAATCAGCCTGGATTTAATATTGTGCTGATTGTCTAGACTTTAAAAAAGAGAAAATATTAATAATGAAAATTAAACTAAAAAGTGTGCCCTGCATTTTCAGAGAATCAGTTGTTTAACATTTACTGGCACATTCCTGGCTAATATCCAAGTAAACTTTCCCCATAGCATTACATCATCTAACAGTTTTGTAATCCTTTCAAAAAAGAAAAATGAGGTTAGTCTGTGCCCATATAGTGTATGCTATGTCTCTTGACAATGATTTTAGATAAACTATTTTCCCTTGTCTACCCACCCTTTCCTTGTATGTGGCCTAGCATTCCCTGGGAGTCTTCCTTCAGGATACAATGTTCTGTCAATTTGATGTACATTTATTAAGTGACTATTATATTATCCAAATTCCTCTTCCCTAGGGGACTTTGCCTGATTAACATACTTTCAATCTAGTCACTCTGCGTCTCAACTCAATTTTTACTACAGATAACCCTCAATTTACTGAGGATATGCTTTTCAATGACTACCATTATGAAATGAGAGTGATGTTCCCTAGGGGATTTATGGAAATTTTCCAGTAGAAGAAAGAAGGTAATGCAATGGTCAGGTGATCATGTGGTACTAAGATGAAAAGATTGGCCTGGAATTCAGAAGATCTAAGTTTTAGCTTCAGCTCTATCATCATTGTGTGACTTGGAGCAAGTATTTTAAATCTCAGTTTCCTCTTTTATAACATGAAGGGATTAGAAAAGATAACCTCTAAGGACATTTTAGCTTTTTGTTTGCTAACTTTCTGCTCTCCTGTGCAGAGGTACTACTTGTATAGCAGAAAAGAGGGGAGATTTTTGCTCTTGGAAGACCTCTAGGATGGAGGGAAGAACTAGGAGGTTCCTCAGGCAATGTCACAATTCAAGTTATTTCATTTCAGTAAATATCAGAAGTATAATTAACATATATATATATATATATATATATATATATATATACACGGAGAGAGAGAGGGGGGGGCATGGAGGAAGAGCTACTATATTCCCTAAAGAGTAAGGTCCTATGTTCATATATTGCTGTTGTTACTATATTCAAAATTTGGCAAATGGGGCAGTTGGTGATGGGAAGAGCCTGTAGGTAAGCCCAAGAGGAAAGCTTTGCACATTCCAGTATTTCTTTAGCACTCTAGTCAGGCCTCTGATCACAGAGGTGGAAAGAGTCAAATGACACCAGCTCAAAATAATCAGGAAAGGTAAACAGCCTCTGTGGGTAATTCAGAATCTTCCCCCCCTCCATTATTGCAGCAGCAAAACACATTGAAGGAGTCCTTCAGAGATTGCAAAGCAATTGCTTCTTGTTTCTGAAATTACTTTGCTGTCTTCTGTGTAAGTCCCTCAAACAACATTAGAGAGCCCCAGCTGTTTAATATCCAACCTGCTGATGGGAAAGATTGCTCATCAAACCTACAGAACAGAAGCAAGGTTGGGAGGAACAGGAGCTGATTTAAGCCACAAAGGTCTCAGACAAATGACTATGAAGACAATTGCCCAACATTAAGCAACAAATATGATTAAATGCCAGAAAAATAGGACCTGTGAGGAAAGGATGAAGTGATCAGTTTGATTTATCTGTGAGAAGAGAAAATCACAAAGTGCAAGACAATGGAAAGTTACTAGTGATGTTTTTTGTTCAACAAGGCCAGAACAAAAGAAATAAGACAACATGCTACAGAATTGGTTTTGATTATGGGAAAACAATGTGGTACAGGATAAAGAATACTTGAGTTAGAGGAGCTGGATTCAAATCCCACTTTTGCTACTTACTATATATGTGATTTTGGGAAATTAATCCACATCATTTATCGATTCCTTTGTTTTAAATATAAAATGAGAGGAGTTGGACTAGAAGATCTGTAAGGTTTCTTTCAACCTTAAATTTATGAGCCTATGATTTGACCTTAGGAAGAACTACAATGTCATTTTTTTTCAATCAATATGTATCAAACCTCTAACATGTGCAAAGTTCTGAGAGTATAAAACCAAAATCAAAGCTATCCTTATTGTTATTAATCTTACATTCCACTGAAGACAAGGAATAAAAATGGCATATGCACAAATAATTATGAAGCAAGGTAGTTTAAGGAGAGAAAATAGAAACAATTGAAGGAACAGAGAAAGCATTATGGAAAAGGTGATAAATGGAATTGACCCTTGAAGGAAGACTAATTCTGAGAGATAGAGTTGGAAAAAATGCTTATTCTCACCAGGACTGATGGCTTGTACAAAGGGAGCTGAAATGTCAGAATTATGGAGCAGCTAGAAGCCCATTATAGATGTATTTTAAAGTTCTTAAACAGAAATAAGATGAAGTATGACTTGAAAGAAATGTAAGAGGTCAGATTATGGAAGAACTAAACCATCTCCCAATTTCCCCAAAGATATGTGTGCTCAGAGCTATTAGGTAATTACAGAGTGGGCATTAAGGAAAGACATCAATGCAGTGGAGGATTAATGGATGTCCTGGTAAAACATGAATAGTGTCTGAGATGAGCCATGCTACATATTACGGAAAATCCAAAGTATCTCCATGGGTGGTAAGTAGTAGGCAGCAGATTCCTAAGAGAACCATTTCAAACAATAGGATTTACAGTTTCAACACTCTCATTCCAAGTGCAGAGAGAAAATTTGCCCATGACTTCCTTTTCAGAATTATGAGTCCAAAGAAGCTCATTCTCCAAAGTATTCTGAGAGTAAAAGGATAATATTGTACTCATTTGGAAAATGGGTTCTGAGATTGCTTTTATTTGCTTAATACTATTCATGTCTGCCCTGGTTAAATGTCTTACTGTTTTAATACCATTCCTGTTTTTGGACATTTAATGAGCTAGATCTGAATTAAGACAGATCAAGAAAATCCATCATGAATGAATCCCAAGTTGAGAAGTGTTTGGAGTTTGGACCATGAGCTACATTGACTATATTCAACCTTTTCACTGGAAGTTTGTAAAAAAAAAAAGAAAGCAGTTCTAAATATAATAATATTTAATAAATGTTAATAAAATTGAAATGAAGACAGTCAATAACTGTCAGACATAACAGAAAGGTGGCAATTATATATCAGAAGCTCTGTACAAAGCTTGTAAGCTTTCATTATGAGTCTCATTAACCAGTTTCATTTCCCAAATACTCATCATATAAGAAGCTGAAAAGAGATTGCATTCCCACAGACATCCAAAAGCCAGTTAATGATCAGCAATGATCAATTACTAAGCTGTAGTTTGTAGTTTTTAGCTGTCATGGCATTTCTTTTCTCAGTAATCATCATTTTACTTAACTGGCTATTAGGACACCTAAATGTTATTTGTATAGCCTTACAGAATTTCATTTATCTTATCAGCATTTTTAACAGGGTAATGGACTTTAGAAATAAAAAAAAAATAGCTGACTCCTTTATCTAAAGAATAGCTGTTGCAGCTTTTGACAGCATCCTTTCCACATAATCCAATATAATGCAAATAACTCCTCTAACCAGTTATTTCCTTGGGACTGCTAATTATCATGGACTCAGTGAGGGTGTCTAAGGTAATTGGAATTATGCAAATATGACTTGATGCCTCCGCTATTCCCATGCACACTCTGGTCTTAGATATACTTGGACCTGAAATCAGAGTAAAATATTGAATTGAGAGAATAAATAATAAAGTGGCTTACAGAAAAATAAATGGGCCACAAAATCATTTTTAGTCCCCCTGTACCTACACAAAATAAATATGTATTATGCCCAGGGGAATCTGGTTGTGCTTAATAAGGTTAAAGAGTAAGGCCTTTGTACCTATCCAAAACATAAAAATCCACATTAATACCATATCTGAAACTATATTCGTCTGTCAAGAGTAATTTCTAGATGAGATGAGAATGAATATCCATTGTTATCACATTAAGGACTATATATTAGGTGGGAGAATTTTTAAATGTTCAATGAGTCGTGGCTATTTATCCATCTGAGACACTCTTTTGCATTTGTTCTTTTAAGAGCAAGATATATGGACAAATCTGAGAACCAATAAACAAATAAGCAAACAAATAAAAAAAAAAGTGCAAAGAGAGCAGACTCAAGTCTAAGAAAAACTTGTGCATACACTCCACTAATCTTAAGAAACAGCAAGAATGGGATAGAATAGAAATAATCAAGCAGCAATGGAAAAGCAGGGGTTCCTGGAAGGGAAAAGACCTGAATTGAAATTTCTTGAGTAATCCTCCTGGATCTTGGGATAATGTTTCCACACAATTCCAATTTCTTGGTTCAAATTCCTGAAAAGACACATTCCTATTGAGTTCTTGTACCAAGTAGAGGAGGTCTAGGACCAAACATTAGTTTTCCTAGTAAAGTCCACTTTCTGCATGAGTAATATCTCATTTGCTCAATGGTTAAAACCTTCTACTTAAGTTATCTTCCATCCAATCTCTATATATCTTAAATGTACCTAATTTTTTTTACAACTTATCTCCTCTATTAGAAAGTACTATCTTTAAGGGAAGTCACTATGGGTTTTTCCCCCTTTTCTTGCTTAATTTGTATATCCAGTGTTTAAAATAATGTCTGACATATAATGTACACTTAATTAGTGATTCTTGCCTTACCTTGACTTTTTTGTATCCCCAATATTTAGCACAGGGCCTAGAAAGAGCTTAATAAATGCCTACTAACTGACTGACACAGAAAGTATAAAATATAATGGTAATGTCTCCTGCTCAAGAAATTATATATCTATTCTCAGAAATTGGTGCCAGGTTGGTTCAGTTCTTTGCCACTATCATGACCCTTTCCTATACTTTTCTCCTTAAATTCAATCTGCTCTTCTGGATTCATTTCGTGCTTCCAGAAACAAATCAAGGAGCAAGCAAATTAGTTGCATATTCAATGGAACCAGTGACTGGATCTTGGCACATGGGCTTCCACCATTATGATTTAAAGGATCAATCCCATAAAGGAGCTCTACAGAGCAATAAGGCTGGGCAGGAAGAAGATCCAAACTATCACAACTTTGAGGACATCAGAAATTTCCTTCTTTTTCTCTACATGATTTTTTTAAATCACACCAGCATCCCTACTGAAAATGCTTGAGTAATGTTTCCTTCTGTTCATCTACTATTGTCACCAGTCTTAAGATTATCTGGTCCATTTTTCTGCTTTTCCAAATGACAAAATAGATACCCCAAAATAATAAGTAAATAGAGCTCAGATTCAACCTTGTCCTCTGATTCCAGATCTAGACTCATTTCACTACCTTTGATATAAATACCCATTGACACATCTGAGAGAGAGAATGAGCATTTTTAAAGGGGTCTATTTTACTCTCTAAGAAGGCAAAATAAAATACTTTCTTTCAGAAGATGGCATCAGAATCTAATCTGAGAAAACTCCTAATCCAACTGTAAATATTCAGCTGTTCTGAGTTTTGAAAGAAAATAAGGAATCTGAGGGTCAAGATTGAGGAGCTAATATATGCCCAGTCTGGAAAATAATCCTTGATAATACTATAAGGCAGGAATTGGAATGTTGTTGAGTTCCAGAAGCTAGTAAATAGTATAATGTGGTGAGAATATTGAATCCATGAAAAAACAGATTGAAAAAGTAAATTGGAGATAGGCTAAGTAGCTTTTATTTTGCCTAAGAGACAAAAAAAGCCACTAATGATTTGGGATCAGACAAGAGATATACCATACTTGTGACTTAAGTACATTATTTTAGCAGCTGTTAAGAGCTGGCCTTCAAAGAATAGAAAGATTACATGCAGGTTTATCTTCCACCATTAAAACATAAGCCCCCCTGGTGATAAGGGATATCAGGTTTGCATGTATTTAGTTTTCAGAGACAAACATAATTCCTGTACTTAAGAAATGTTCTGTCTGTCCATCCATGTGATGACCTGTCTGTCTACCAAAATAGAGTAGGTAAAAGAAAAGAAAAGGTGAGATATTTGCAGAGGGGTTAGGAAAGTGCAGTTTTAGTTAGGTAGTTAGAACATAAGAAGGAGAACTTTCTAGTCATTAGGGATGGCCAGATTCAAAATTGATAGATGAAGTTTCAGGAATAGCTAGGAGACCAGTGTCACTAGATCAAAGAGAATATTTCAAGGAGTAAGTTATAAGAATATTGTAACTTTGGAAGGAAGCTAGGTTTTGAAGGACTTTTGATGCCAAATGGAGGATTTTATATTTCCTCCTAGAGGCATAGAAAATAACTAGAGTTCACTGAGTAGGAGGATAACATGATGATCTATATTTTAGGAAAATCATTTTAGTGGCTGAATGGAGAATGAATTAGAGTGGGGTAGACTCTATAGGCAAGAAGGTTATTGCAATGATCTAGGCCTGAAGTGATAAAGCCCTGTCCTAGAGTGGTAGCAGTGTCAGAAGACAGAAGTAGGTATATTTGAGAGATGTTTCAAAGGTGAGATTGATGGGCGTTGGTAAAAGATTAGAGATAGAGGGTAAGAGATAATGAGGAATCTAGGGTGACTTTTGGTTGCAAACCTGAGAGGCTTCTACACAGGGGAGGTAGGAAAAGGAAAAGGTTTAAGGAGAAAGATAATTATATTTTGGTCATATTGAATTTAAGGTGTCAACTAGACATCCATTTCAAGATATCTGAGAGATAATTGGAGAATGGAGGTCATCAGAGAGACTGGGGCAGAACAGGTAGTTTTGAGAATTATCAGCAAAGAGATAGTAATTAAATCTATAGGAGCTGATGAGATCACCAAGTGAAATTATATTGAGGGAGAAGAGAAGGTCCAGTACTGAACCCTGTAGGATACCTACAGTAAGAGGGGAAAAGGGTTAGAAGAGGAAGGCCCAGCAAAGGAGACTGAGAAATATTTGTCAGATAGTGTCAATTGGGTCTGAACTAGTTGTGAATGGTTAGAGCTAGTAAATAGATTAATTTCATGGTAATGTGGAATCCATGAAAGAATAGGCTGAAAAGGTAAGCTAGAGCCAGACTAATAGATTGTATTTTGCCCAAGAGGCAACAAGAAACTACAAATGATTTGGAATCAGAACCAAATAGAACAGACTAGGGACAGGAGAGTTAGTTTAATAATTTTAGATTGAGGAAAATGTTTGCAAGTGGAAACCTTACCTCCCAAGAATGAGGTCTTAATATGCTGGGGCAGAGGCAGGACTTGTATACATAAAATACTACAAGTGAGCTGGACCATGACACAGTCATTCTTAGGTCTTCATTGGGAGTTCCCATGATAGGCTTATGCATGGACAATGCAGGCATTCCTGGGTCCTTTGGGAATGGTGTCTATATTGATAGCCTAAAGTCTTAAGAGTCATTGGGTAGTGTGGGAATACAGAATCAAAGTTAGCATGGTGAGAAGAGGAGTGTAGTTCCTGACTTGGTTCACTTGGTAGTTAGATGAAACAGGGATTGTGAGGATGTCAAGAGATTTGGTGGATCATCTATTTCTGGCTCTTAGGTTCCAGGGAAATAGAGGTAGCTCCCTCAGTGAACATTAAGCATGCTCTTTAAAACCATACACTTTGCCAGACGATGAGATCATTCAAAGAGCAAAGGATTGTTATTATGCCAAGTTCAGGGCACAGACTACTTGCTGGCTCTTAGTTGCTGAGTCTCAGTTCTGGGAAAGAGGGTATCTCCAAATATCAATAGAGAGTGGTGTCTGAAAAACCAAAGAGAAGATAGGATCAAATGGGAAAGAGTGAAAAACCATGTCAAAAACTACAGAAAGATCAAGAAGAATGAGGGAGAAAAAGCCACTGGATTTGGCAACTAAGAGATAATTAATAATTTTGGGGAGAGCAGTTTCAGAACAACAATTAAGCAGCCAGATAGGGGTTAAGAGAGTGAGAGGAGAGAAAGTAAAAGTCAGTTTGTAATTGCCCTTTTCAAATACTGTAGCTTCAAAGGGCAAAAAAGATATAGGACAATAGTTAGTAAGCACTAAAAGATCAAGTGAGAGCTGCAAGAAGAGTGAGGATAGCATACTGTGCGACTGAGATGATGTTGCTGTCTTCAGCAGGAAAAAGGAAATTGGAAGGAAGAATGAATTTTGGAAAGAAATAAGATGATCAGTTCTTTTTTGGACATGTTGAACCTGAGATATCTTTGGGATATACAGATAGAAATGTCAAGTAGGAAGATGATATTGTAGAACTGGAATTTAAGAAAGGAAATAGGCCTTTGGAAGTCATTGGCAAAGATCTGATCATTGAAATAATGGAAGTGTTTGAGAACTGCAAAGGAGAAATGAATGAATGAAAAAATATTGATTTAGTATTAACACTGGTCAAGACATTGTTCTAAATGCTGAGGATACAAATAGAAAAGAAAGACAGTCCATACACTCAAAAAGCTCGCATTCTAATGTTTAGAATATATTAAGGTTCCATCTGCAGGTCAGATGGAAAGACCTCCCTGATCTTATGAAGCAAGGGCAAACAGGTGGCAATGCATCATATCAATTTCTAATACTTACTCAAGATGGAGTCTTCAGGGATGCCCACTTGAAATATATCACTTCCTTTCATAATTCTTTTGTAGGTAAGTCCAGCTAATTGATGTTCAGCAGAAAAAGCACTTGATCGCTTACCTTCATGCATTGGCACAGGCACATATGACTGAAATTCACTTTCACCTCTAAGGATTCTGAACTTTCTTAACTTAAGCACTACTATTTATAAAAAGTCTTCCTTTTCAAGTTATATTGTATTTATCTAATACTTATTATTACATAATAGCATATTATATCCAGTATCTAATCTTTATATATTAATTAGTATTATTTAAATGTCCCTCCCAGTAGAACATAAGCTCAATGAGGGCAAGGAACTTTTTTGTTATGCTATCTCAACATTTAGCACTGTTTCTTCAGTGCTCCAAATCTGCAATACAGGTATGTAATAAATGCTTGTTTGTTAAATTGAAAGGCTGGGAGATGGATTCTGTACTGTTAAAAGAGATGAAGAGAGAGCAGATATTTAGGAGAACTATATGAAAGCAATGTCAAAGAGGTCAGAGGAAGGATGGCTTAAAAAAGGCCTTTGAATTTAACAACTAATCAATTATAGGAAAACTTTGATAAAATAGTATTAGTCCAATGATGAGGCCAATAATCAGAATGTAATAAGTTAAAATGAGTAGACAGAGAAATGTAATTCAGGACCAAATGACTATAACATAAGGATGCAGGAGAATCCAACATATTCATGGGCAATGTGGAAGGAATCAGAAAATACAGAAAAATTGAAGGTATAGAATAAGGAAGAGGAACAAGCTAGTAAAATAAGAGATACCATCTGAGGAAGATGGTTGGAGAAGATGAGGTAAGGAGCTTGACAGCAGTATAAAAAGAATAAAAAGTGTGATACTATCTGAGAAGAATAAAAAACTCCCTTCTATAATGAGGAAGCAGTTATAGTTTGATAGAATGAATTTACAGTGAACTCATTTGGAAGTAGAATGATGTTAGCCATATAAAGTGGAACGGCAGAAAAATTAAAGAAGGCAAGTGGTGGGGTGACAGAAGGTCAAGGAATGGTAGAGCATGTTCATTTTTAGGGCAATGAGACATAGGATTCAAAGATGGAGAACAGCATATAATGGAACTGATTGATAATATAGTCAAGACTGTAAAGAGAGGAAAGTAAGGCCAGAACAAAGATTATGAACAGGGAGGGATAGGGCATTGGAAATCTCCTTGTAGATGAAGAATAGGTTTAGAAGAGATTAAGTTGACAAAGATAGAAGTACAGAGATCTTCAGAGTTTAAGATTATGGATCTGGCATGGTATAGATGATGTTGATAACTAAAATGTGATCAGCTTGTAAGTGTCTGAGGTGAAATAAAGGTATAAATAGTGGTGATAAGTATTTAACTAGCTAGCTAAGAGTAAGAAAATAGGGAATGTGTACAGGCACACTTTTAAGTTTAATATTTATTGTTAACAATTTCTATATAACTTATTAAGTCTAGACAATCACCAAAACAATTACTCAAGCCTCAGTCTGTAGCATTTATCTATTTCAAAGGTATTGGGCAACTAGTTGGTATAGTGGATAGAGCACCAAACCTGGAGTCAAAAATATTCATCTCTGTGAGTTCAAATCTGGCTTCAGACACTACCTGTGTGACCCTGCAGAAGTCACCTAACCTATTTGCCTTAGTTTGTAATATATAAAATAAACTGAAGAAAGAAATTTCAAACCACTCCAGTATCTCTGCTGAGTAAATACCAAGTAGGATCACCAAGAATTGAACACAACTGAAATGGTTGGACAACAAAAAATTTCCAAAGTGTAAATGTTCACAATAAAAATTTAACATCTGCCCTCAGGAGCCAATAAAAGACCTAACTTTAGCTCATGGTGTAGGTTGTATGAGCTAAAAAGTTTGAGTGACTAGAAAGTCATGGCTTTTGAAATAAACATGTATCTGGTAGTCTGTACACTTAAGGACAGAAATTAATAGTAGTATAATAGTATCTACCTCCCCTGGTTCTTGTGAGGAACAAATAAGAGCACTTTGCAAACATTAATTGTTGCGCAAATACTAGCTATGAGGCAGATAAGTCCCAGATAGAGTACTGGGTCTGAAACAGGAATACCTGAAAGTAAATACAGCTTTGATTACCAGCTTGTATGTTCAAACCACTGTTTGCCTCAGTTTCTTCAGACCTAAAATGGGGATAATAATGGTACCTATCTTCCATGGTTATTGTGAGAATCAAATGAAATTATATTTGGTTTTTTTACTCAAATTGGTATAGTATTTTATTCTTTATAAAATGTATTTACATAAACCATCTCATTTGTTCCTCACCAGTGTGATATGAAATAAAGGTAGTCTATATCACATCATATTTCTTCCAGAGTCAACAACTATTTTTCCTATACTCTTGTTTCTTACCTTTTCCCCCAATCTCCTATCATCTCCACTTTAAAAAAAATAGTTTTTTTTTTATTTTTCAAAAGTCATGCAAAGGTTGTTTTCAACATTCAGACTTGCAAAACCTTGTGTTCCAGATTTTCCCCCTCCTTCCCTTCCACTCCCTCCCCTAGACAGCAAGTAATCCACTATAGATTAAACATTTGTAATCCATGAAATAATATTTATATTATTTCATAGTACTTGGAACATACTAGGTGCTTAATAAATGCTTGTTTCCTTCCTTCCTTCTTTTTTTCTTCCTTGCTTCTTTCCTTCCTTTCTTCTTTTATTTTATCCTCATAATACTTGCGTGAGATAGATACCACTGCATCGATTCTTGCCACTTTACCACACCTTCTCCCTGAAAATAAATTCTGCTTTATAGATACACAGCATACCCAGTTGACAAAATGTTAGGCAGAGAGGTTCTTTAACTGTACCCAGTCAATGATGATCCTTTCTGTGGGTCATCCTGTTATTGCATATTTGTCCTTGAACTATTATTTTTACTCCTAATTTATGGAGAATCATTTCTGGAGGTTGGCATGGAGATTCATAAGATCTAAATCCGAGAGGTTTCTTGTTGCCTCCCATATTATTTTGCTCTTTTCAGATTGGCTTGGCACTAACATAACAGCGTAAGATTTATTCAAGCTCTAAAGGCTTCACTTTTCATTCCTAATAGGCAAATCTGCTGAGCTGGACAGAAAGATCTCACACCAAAATAATTTATTCCTGACATTTCCCCCAGTCACCTCTGTATACACAATCACTAACTGCTGAAGACCACAGGAGGCATTTTCCTGGGGAGACTTAACAGAAAATTCCATTAATATTTATCGAATGGAACTAGATGACAACATGGAGGAGGAGTTAATTGGAGGGTTGCAGGTTTTCTGAATGACAGAACTTGCTCTTTACCATAGGACTATGTCAAACTAATTGATGTCTGAGCTTCTTTCTAATAAAGGTAAATTCAGGTATAAGCACTCTTTTACCAGAGGTTCCTGCCTCTTGCCCATGAATTCCAAGGAACTTCAGATATTTTCTGGGAAGCTGAGCTGTCTCTGAGCTATAATAGCTGAGAATTGGTAGCTCTCCTGAAAACTAACAGCCCACTATTTGACTATAACTTTCTTCTCTTTAGACCTTCTCACTAGTTTGAAATCCAACGTGCTTAACTGAAGCAAAAGTTTTCATTAAAAAAAATCTAACAAATATTGTTTTATCTTTCCAATGGGAAAAAAGAAAGAAAAACAAAACACTTTTAAACAAATATGCATAGCCAAACAAAGTATATTTCCACTTCGGCCACATCCAAAAATGTTTTTGTCATTCTACATCTCACAATTGGTCATTGTGGGGCCCAGAACTTTTGTTGTTGTTGTTGTTGTTGTTGTTGTTGTTGTTATTGTTGTTGAGGCAGTTGGGATTAAGTGACTTGCCCAGGGTCACACAGCTAAGAAGTGTTAGGTGCCTGAGACCATATTTGAACTCATATCCACCTGACTTCAGGATTATCTGCTATCCACTGCGCCACCTAGCTGCCCCTGTGGCCCAGAACTCATAAATATTTCAAAGTTCTTTTTATTTTTTTCTTTTTTTTCTGGGTGAATTTTTTTTTATTTTTATTAAAGCTTTTTATTTGCAAAACATATGTATGAGTAATTCTTCAACATTGACCCTTACAAAGCTTTCTGTTACAAATTTTCCCCCCCTACTCCCCACCCCTCCCCTAGATGGCAGGAAATCCAACACATGTTAATTATGTTAAAATACTTGACAAATCGAATATATGTATACATATTTCCACACTTACCATTGTTGTGCAAGAAAAATCATATCTACGAGAAAAAAAATCAGAGAAAGGAAACACAATGCAAGCAAACATCAATAGAGAGCATGAAAATGTTATGTTGTGGTCCACATTTCATATCCCTCTCTCTGGGTGTATATGGCTTTCTTCACTGAACAATTGGAACTGGTTTGAAGCATTTCATTGTTGAAGAGAGCCATGATTGATGGCTTCAGAATTGATCATCATATAGTATTGTTGTTGCCGTGTATCATTAATGATCTCCTGGTTCTGCTCATTTCACTCAGCATCAGTTCATGCAAGTCTTTCCAGGGCTCTCTGAAATCATTTTTCTGGTTGTTTCTTATAGAACAATAATATTCCATAACATTTATATACTATAATTTGTTCAGCCATTCTCCAATTGATGGGCATCTTTTCAGTTTCCAGTTTCTAGCCACTACAAAAAGGGCTGCCACAAACATTTTCTTGCTTTAAGATCTCTTTGGGTCAAAGGAGATGCACAGTTTGATAACTCTTTGAGCATAGCTCCAAATTGTTCTCCAGAATGGTTGGACCCGTTCACAGTTCCACCAACAATGTATCAGTGTCCCAGTTTTCCCACATCCCCTCCAACATTCGTCATTATCATTTCCTGTCATTTTAGCCAATCTGACAGGTATGTAGTGATACCTCAGAGTTGTCTTAATTTACATTTCTCTGATCAATAGTGATTTGGTCAAAGTTCTTTTTTCCCCACAATGCTGTAACTGATGGATATGATCTCATGATTTCTTAAGATGATCATGGACAGCAAAAAGGATCACAGACTGGAAAAGGACAAATTTTTTTTTCTTATTTTCAGCAAAGCAAAGAGAAAAGAGTCCACAAACCATAATTTGTCTTAGTTCAATCACTGGCAAAATTATAAAATGTGTTGTTTTGAAGAAATAAAGAATATGTAAATAAAAAGTCATGTTTATAAGATGCTAGCTTGACTTCATCCATAAGAAATCATGATAGATTAATATTGCACAATCTGTGACTAGCATCCCCTATCTCTGAAACTACATGAATAAGTTTTTATCTTAACCACTGACTCTTAAATTCTTTTTGTCCCACTTATAACTTACTCTGAGAAAACCTCCCAAATAAAGTTTATGTCTAGATTTTCACAGAAGTGGATAAAAAGTTCCTTGCAACTAAGTAACCCAGTAGATTAAGCACTTATCCTGGGAGAAAAAAAAACAAGATAGAAAATAATTTTGTTTACATATGGCCTCAGGTATTTGCTAGTTTGTGTGACCCTGTTGCAAATTACTTGATTTCTTTGTTTCTCAGTTTCCTCAATTGTAAAATAAAGATAATAATAACACTCTTTCTAGAATCAAACGAGCAAAACATTTAGTATAGGACTACACACAAAGTCAATGTTTAAAAAAATGATTGTTTTCTTTCCATTCCCCATACAAATTCTTGAGGTAGTAAATATATTTCTCAAGTAAAAGACAACCTTTATTTCACCTCACAGACAAGCAGTAGTACAAAGGACTTATCCCATAAACAAATGGAAAAATGCATAAAGGGACTCACATTAGCCTAAAAACAGTTAATACAATTTTATATAAACACTGAGTTCTATTTTATACCAGGATTGTAAAGTACTTCAAACCCTGTGACTAAAGTTCTTTCAGAAGAGAAGTCAATTTGATGCCGTCAAAATAGCAATGCTTCCCAACATTACGAAGATGTATACAGTATCTCAGAGTATTAACATCCCCCTGTAATTTCTTTCTTTTTCTTTACATGTGCAGCAGAGATGAAGATCCCACAAAAATTAGCCTGGCATAACCTATTCTGTATGAATTTATATGTATTTCTTAATAAAGAGAAATGAACTTGGTATTGCTAACTAGGAAAAGCATCAAGTTTTGGGCAGTGACCCAAATCTGGTCATTACCTCTTCTACCCCATGGAGAAGCTATATAAACATTGTCTTTTGCTACTACTTTGATAACTAGGATTTCTCTCTGAGAGAGAAAAAAAATTACTTGGGATTGATATATAGACAATTTGTTTGGGATTGGTGTATATCTGAGAGGATTAAGGAATTGGCTATACATCATTTCCATAACTTACAGTAATTTTGCTCTTCCATTTAACAAATTCATTACAATGCTACTCTTCCTCCCAGCCCCAATAATGAAGCTCAAAAAGTCATTTTTCTCTTAATAGAACACTAGATCTAAGATTGTCGGTTTTGAGATTGATGGACCATTATCAATGTCTTGCACCTTAACTTTGAGTTTACCCTAAGGGTTCAGTCAATCTTTTCAATATCATTACACATTATATCTCTTCCTGCTTTTCAGTCCAATTACAGTTCTTCAGATGTACCATTCCCTTTTCTATCTGTAAAAGAGAGGAATATACATGAAATATTTGTATAAATAGGCCTAGGAGTTAAAATCTGAATATTGTATGTCTAAGACTTGCAAATATCTTGTCCCACAGATAACAGAGTTGATTTCAAGGTCTTTATCAAGAGAAGTTCTGATGAAAAGCCATCCACTCCAATATGAACATCCACCCTTTCCTCCTCTATTCCCCTCATTCCCAAACACATCACCCCACAGACAGACCATCCTTCTGTTCATATGTGTATAATCTCTTTGCAGTATTTAGTACAGCAAATGTGAAGATTTTACTTAGAGTAAAATGTTGTGTGAAATGGGACAGAGACTGCAGGCTCATGCCTGAAAAAAAGGAAAGGAGAAAATAGGGAAGAAAAGCTTCTGGGAGCCAGAGAATGAGAATTGTTTTGTGATCAAAAACAGTTTGTGAAATTACTCCAGGAGACTAATTCTTGGTATTTTGGGAATACAACAGAGTGGGAAGAGTTATTAAAAAGAACAGTAATTTGAAAGAGATTTCCAGAACTAAACTGAGTGTCATCTAGGTAGTTGCTTCCATCTTTTCCTACCACAATTTACTTACTTAATAGAGACTGGAGATCTAGTCCTAAATTTATCACATATTACTTTGTAACTTTGACCACATTTCACTCCTATGGACTTGAGTTTCCTCATGTATTAGAAGTTTGTCTCTGCATGTCATATGCTATACAGAATCTGAGTACATGAGATAATGCTAGCCAGTCAATTTCATAGCACTTGATCTAGAACTGAGTTAACAGCAAAGAAAAGAAAAGAAAATTAAGCAGGAAGGAAAGAAAAATAGATCTTTCTATTTTTTTATTTATATTCCTTTTCTGTTAGGATATTTTTGCTTTTATCAAATCTAACTTTCAACTTTCAACTGTTGCTCCTAGATCTCTACTCTAGGGCTAAGCAAAAAGAGCTAATCTTTCTTCTGTGGCAGGACTTTTAAAAACTTTTTTACTTGTGACCCTTTTTCACTCAATAAAATTCTACATGACCCCGGGTATATAGGTATATAAAATAGGCATACAAATCAAACACTTACTGATAATAAATCATAATTTTGTGACTGCACATTAAGTTATCTCATATAAGGTTATGACCCCCAGTTTAAGAAACTTTGTTCTAAAGAGCAAATCTTCATATACCTGAAGATAGTGATCATGTTTCTCTTAACACTGTCTTCTCTTGGTTAAAAGTTCTAGGTTCCTTTAATCCTTTTAATCCATGACCTTCCTCTCCTTTAAATAAGCTTCAATCCAATGACACTAGCCTACTTGCTTTTCTTTGTTCAAAATTAACTCCTGCGTGTAAAATTTTGCTGGCTGTCTTTGATGCCTGGAAGCCTCTCCACTCCTGGTTTCCTTCAGATAAAATTTCACCTTCCTCCCTCACCCCAGATTCTCTCTAATTTACCCCACATATATCTTTTTTACACATTTTGTTGGCATGTTGTTTGTGACTTTAGACAGGAGCCCTTCATTTATATCCTCAGCATTTAGCATAGTGCTAGGACACATAGTAGGTAATGAATGAATTATTGTTGATTCTATTAGAATGTGGATAATAACAGAGATATCTCTTCTACATCACAGGGGTGAAAGACATGCTGCCTTTCTCCCCCCAAAAAAATCTTGAAAATCCACATAAAAGTTTTGGCTCTCATACCGGAGAAGAAGTCTGATTTTTTTTTCTTTTTTCTTTTATGGGATGTTTACAGTACCTTATTATAAAATTTGGATTAAATATTTAGTCATAGACTCAGTGTCATCCATTAGCCTTTGTTTGTCATCTGCAGTTTCCCTCCACAAAAATCTCAAAAAAATATCTGCAATATATTGAAACTTAGGGGAAAGTAGCAATGGGGGAAAAGATAATTGTTCTTACGCCTCCTGCTTTGACAAGGTGTTGTGAGAAAAGCCCAAAGCATTTTTAAAATTCATAATGAGATGAATTTAATTTTGAAGCAGACACTAATAGGTGCAACCTGAGCTTGATAGTGAGAAATAATGTAATGAGATAATAGCCTTGAGTCAGCCTGTTTCTCCCAGAAGATGATCTCTGATTCAATAATGTCCTCTTCTCTTCCTTTTCCAGTTCTGGCCTCAGTTCCTTCTCTCAAATTGCCTCCTCCAATCTGTACTGAACAAATTCCTCCCAACTTATTTTTTGATGGAGAATCTATGCTTTTCCTTTCCCTCTTGCCTATTCCATCATTACTATCTAGATACATTCAAAATGGGTCACATTGCAGTGTCTTTGAGAAGGGCATTATAGAATTTGTGGCAAAGAAGCCTGCCTCTATGCTGAGGAATCAGTTTAAATGAGGTCTATTTGCCTTCTGCTCTCTGGGAGCAATGTCCTATGAAAACAGAAGGCTCATAAATAGGCAATTCTATCCTCATAGATCACTCTGCACCATAATTTTTTTTATTAAATTGTAGCAAGCACAAACAATATTTACAAATCATTCCTCTTACTTAACAACTGCCACTGACAAATGTTCTGCTATAAGGAAGTATAGCGAAGATCTTATTCTTCTTTTCCAATGCTTCAAGGGATGTTCCAGAATCATTCATTCAAGCATTCAGTAGATATTTTTTGAAAACTTATGATGTGCCCCATATTGTTTTAAATGCCTTGGAGGATGCCTTGGAGGATACAAGAGAAGTAACTGATACTATCTTTGTTATGAAATTGTATAATAAAAAGGAGCACTGGACTGGAAAGAAGGAATACTAGGTACCAGCTCTGAGTCTAGATATTGATATGTTAACTTCTATCTTTTCAGACTCTTTACCTCCCATGTCCTATTAATCCCCTTAACCTCAGCTACACACAATGAATATTGTATTCTTGATCACCCCCAAAGTGTTCCACTTCATGATAGAAATTAACTATCCAGTCATAAGCTCCAAACATTCCGTTTCTCTCTATATGCCTTAGTTTCAAACTTGGCCAGGTCGCTTCCTCTCCTAAAGTTATTTTTTTTCTTGAATGCAACCTCCAATCCCTCTATTCATCAATACTTTCTAAGGCCACCATTCCTCCTCTAAATACCACACTCAGTGAACCAGTTCAATTCCACAGTAGCCTCTGCTCCAAAATCACTTTGTTGTTTTGCTACTGAGGACTTGTCAAATTCCAATCTTGGATTACTCCCATCATACACATCCTCCAGATCTACTCATGCTACTGAATAGAATTGGAGGAAATCTCATAACAATATTGATTGGGCACATTAGAAATTAATATTACTTAAATTCAACTGATAGTTTCGATTAAGATTGGATAAAATACATTTATAGTTGGTCCAGTCCTATAGCACAGCAATTATTTTTACCCATCTATAATTTATTTTCCATTCCACTTACTAAAATTGTCCCTCCCATTTTCAAAGATTCATCTTCCATCTAACAGCCAAAATCATATTATTAAACCACAAGTCTGACCAAGTCTTTTTAAAAAAAAATATCAAGTAGATCCCTATCATCACTAAGATAAAATAAAAACTCCTCTGTTTATCATTTAAGTTCATTTACAACATAGCTCTAGACCATCTTTCCAGTACCATTATACATTAAACCATTTCATACTCTGAGATTCAAATTTTATCTTCTCATTTCAAGTTTCCTGGAACACTCCTTTCCCTCACCCTCTTAGATAAGTACCATGCCCTATACTTTACCTAAAAAATTAAGACCATTTTATTTAGTGCTTCCCCTTTTCTCCTTATAACACCATTTTCCTCCAAGGCCAACCAATTCCTATACTTTTGCCATTTTCCCCATTCCCTCCTATCTTTTCCAACAAAATTTCCTCACTATCATCTTTCTTCTACCACTTGGTCTTCAATCCCACTCAGTATACCATTTCCTTCATTGCTGCTTGTACACATGACCACGTTTTCCCCACTTTCACCCATGTAAACTCTAAGACTTTTTTATAACAATTCCTATTCTCACAGGTTAGTTGAATCCCCACAGCTTAAATAGTTCAGAGTTCAGAGTTAGGAGTGATTTTCTAAGAATACTATCAACTTGAGCCCTCAACAATGTGCTTTCTCCCAAAACTATCAGTTAAGAATCAACTTAATAAGCTATCTCTCAGCTCTTAGAAATGTTATAGTAAAAACAGTTATGTTAGAAAATATTCTTCCAAAATTCAGTCACACCCTCCCACAAATACATGCAGAATCCAGGGCAAAGTGGGTTCAGGTTTAAAACACAGAGTAGTAAACATATCTCCTGGCTGCTGGAATTTCTTTTTTTTTTCTTTATTAAAGCTTTTTATTTGCAAAACATATGTATGGGTAATTCTTCAACATTGACCCTTACAAAGCTTTCAGTTACAAATTTTCCCCCGTAGTCCCCACCCCTCCCCAGATGGCAGGATATCTACTACATGTTAATTATGTTAAGATACTTGACAAATTGAATATATTTATGCATATTTCCATACTTATCTTATTGTGCAAGAAAAATCATATCTGAGAAAAAAAATCTGAGAAAGGAAATACAATGCAAGCAAACATCAATAGAGAGTGTGAAAATGTTATGTTGTGGTCCACATTTCATATCTCTCTCTCTCTCTCTGGGTGTATATGGCTTTCTTCACTAAACAATTGGAACTGGTTTGAAGCATTTCATTGTTGAAGAGAGCCATGTCCATCAGTATTGATCACCATATAGTCTTGTTGTTGTCGTGTATAATGATCTCCGGCTTCTGCTCATTTCACTCAGCATCAGTTCATGCAAGTCTCTCCAGTCCTCTCTGAAATCACTTTTCTGGTCGTTTCTTATTGAACAATAATATTCCATAACATTATTATACCATAATTTATTCAGCCATTCTCCAATTGATGGGCATCCATTCAATTTCCAGTTTCTAGCCACTACAAAAAGGGCTGCCACAAACATTCTTGCACATGTGGGTCCCTTTCCCTCCTTTAAGATTTCTTTGGAATATAAGCCCAATAGAAACACTGCTGGGTCAAAGGCTATGCACAGTTTGATCACTTTTTGAGCATAGTTCCAAATTGCTCTCCAGAATGGTTGGATCCGTTCACAGTTCCAACAACAATGTATCAGTGTCCCAGTTTTCCCACATCCCCTCCAACATTCGTTGTTATCTTTTCCTGTCATTTTGGCCAATCTGACAGGTGTGTAGTGGTGCCTCAGAGTTGTCTTAATTTGCATTTCTCTCATCAATAGTGATTTGGAGCACCTTTTCATATGACTACAAATAGTTTTAAT
>JAJPUD010018742.1:0-28060 GCA_023553655.1 Myrmecobius fasciatus | reverse complement strand
GTAATTGTTTCTGTAATTTGCTGTTTCACCCATTCATTCTTTAGGATAAAATTATTTAGTTTCCAATTGGTTTTTGGTCTATTTTCTCCTGGCCTTATATTGCATGTGATTTTTATTCCATCATGATCTGAAAAAAAACATTTATTATTTCTGCCTTCCTGCATTTGATTGTGAGGTTTTTGTGTCCTAACACATGGTCAATTTTTGTATAAGTTCCATGGACTGCTGAGAAAAAAGTAAATTCCTTTCTGTCTCTACTTAATTTCCTCCAAAGATCTATCATATCTAACTTTTCTAACATGTTGTTTACCTCCTTGACTTCTTTCTTATTTATTTTGTGGTTTGATTTATCAAGTTCTGAGAGAGGGAGGTTGAGATCCCCCACTATTATAGTTTTGCTATCTATTTCTTCTTGCATCTCTATGAACTTTTCCTCTAGGAATTTCCATGCTATACCACTTGGTGCATTTATGTTTAGTATTGATATTGCTTCATTATCTATGGTACCCTTCAGGAAGATATAATTTCCTTCTTTGTCTCTTTTAATTAAGTCTATCTTTGCTTTTACTTGGTCTGAGATTAGGATTGCTACGCTTGCTTTTTTTTTGTTCACCTGAAGCATAATATATTCTGCTCCAGCCTTTGACCTTCACCCTGTATGTATCTCTATGTTTTAGATGTGTTTCTTGTATACAACATATTGTTGGATTCTGGTTTTTAATCCAGCCTGATATCTGCTTCTGCTTTAAGGGAGAGTTCATTCCATTCACATTCACACTTAAAGTAACTAATTCTGTATTTCCTGCCATCTTATTTACCCTAGCTTATGCTTTTCCCTTTCTTATCCCCTTTCCCTCCTTCCTACTATTTTGCTTTTGATAACCACTTCCCTCAAACAATCCTTCTCCTTTAGAGCCCCACCCACCCCTTTTTTCCCCCTTTCCCTCCTGTTTCCTTATAAGTATGTCTATTATTCCCTCAGAGTCAAATCTGATGAGATGGAGATTAACCCAATTCTCATTCCCCTCGCTTTTTTCCCCTCAATCATTATAGGTTTTTTTTGGCCTCTATATGTGATGTAATTTCCCTTATTTTACCTCCTTTTCCTCTTCTTCCAGTGTTATCCCTTTTCTACCTCTAATTTCTTTTTCAGTTTGTCATATCATAATAATCATAAAATCACAATAATCATCATAATAATCATACAATCACAGTAATCATATCATAATCATAATGTAATAATAGATTCATAAAATCAACCCTCATTCTATAAGTACCTATAACATAAATATAGTTCTCAAGAGTTATTTTTTCTTGTTACCTTTTTATGTTTCTCTTGTGTTCTGTGTTTGTAGATCAAATTTTTTGTTCAGATCTGGTCTTTTCAGTAGAAATAGGTGAAATTCTCCTATATCATTGAATGACCATCTTCTTCCCTGGAAGATAATGCTCATTCTAGCTGGGTAACTTATTCTTCTCTGTAATCCAAGTTCCTTTGCCCTTCGGAATATCTGATTCCAGGCCCTTCGATCCTTCAAAGTACAAGCTGCTAGGTCCTGTGTGATCCTAATTGTGGCTCCCCAATATTTAAATTGTTTCTTTCTGGCTTCTCGTAATATCTTTTCCTTGGTATGATAATTCTGGAATTTAGCCACAATATTTCTGGGGGACTTAATGTCTGGGTTTCTTTCAGGAGGTGATCGATGGATTGTTTCAAGGAGTATTTTGCCTTCTGGGTCTAAGATATTAGGGCAGTTTTCTTTTATGATTTCCTGGAAGATAGTGTCTAAGTTCTTTTGTTCATCATGGCTTTCGGAAAGCCCTATAATCCTTAGATTGTCTCTCCTATATCTATTTTCCAGGTCAGTTGTTTTTCCTAGGAGATATTTCATGTTTTTCTCTATCTTTTCATTTTTTTGTTTTTGTTTGACTGATTCTTGAAGTCTTGATGAGTCATTCATTTCCAATTGTTCAATTCTAATTTTTAATGTCTTATTTTCTTCAGTTACTGTTTTTAGTTCCTTTTGCAATTGACCAATTACATTTTTTTGTTCATTGCATTCTTTTTCCATTTTTTCTATTTTATTTTGCAGTGATCTCATTTCCTTTCCCCATGTTTCTTCTAACTCTTTTAAGATCCTTTATGTAATCTTCAAAGAAAGCCTTGTGACATGGAGACCAGTTTATGTCTCTCTTTGGGGCTTCTTCTGGAGTTGCTTTACCTTTAGCGGCCTCAGGATTTGAGGTCTGTTCTTCCCTCTCTCCATAAAAGTTGTCTATGGTGAGAACTCTTTTTGGTTTTTTATTCATTTTTTAAAGGTATGAGGTCTGTTTAAGGCAAAGGATGGCTCAGCTGCTTTAAGTTGCCCTGGGGCAGTTCTGCTGATTGAGTTATTTCAGGTAGTGGGCAGTTCTGCTGATTGAATTATGTCAGGTGCTGGGCAGTTCTGCTTTAGTTCACCCTGGGGCGGTTCTGCTGATTGAATTATTTCAGGTACTGCTGCAGCTCCACTGATTGAATTATTTGTGGTGCTGATCAGTCCTGTTGTTTGATTGATTGCTTTAAGGTGCTGTGTAATGGCAGCTAGGTCTGATGCTCAGCAGGGGTTCAGTGGTTCACAATCTATCCCCCTCAAAAGGCAGACCCTCCAAACCAACTGCCCACAATCAGGACAGATTGGTCCAAGAGGCCCTCAGAAGACTCCCAGGTGTGTGAAAAGCACAACGCTCCCATTCCTGTTCTGACTCCTGTTCCAGCTCCCTGTTCCAGCTCCCTGCCCCGGTCTCCCTGTGCTGCAGTCTGGGTTCAGCAGACCACCCCCCTGCCCCATTAAAACAGACCTGTTTTGAAGTTCTTCCAGAGTATCTTCTTCTAGAATCGTGTTGTTCTCCAGATATTGTGGTTATTTTTGCTTCAAAATCAGTCTAGAGGCTTCATATGTTGTTGGTTTGAGGGGAGGTTAGAGGAGGTTACAGAGACTCCTGTCTGATCTCCACCACCATGGCTCCACCCCCGGAAGGAACTAGCCCTTAATTTCTTTCTAATGCCACAATAGTATTACATTAGATTATATAATTAATTTGGTCAATTTCCAGTTTATTAGTGTCATTTTAGTTTTTTATTCTTTGCCACCAGAAAGGCAACCTATCAATATTTTTGTATATATCTATTCTTTTTTCTTTGTTTCTTTTAAGTATAGTCATAATAATATTTCTGAGTAAAAGTTTATATAGAATTTAAAGTTTTAGAAAATTTTTCCAAATTGCTTCCTATTCCAATTGAACCAATAACCTATATTCCAGGTTCTTTTTGTTTGTTTGTTTTTGTTTTTGTTTTTGAGGTAATCGGGGCTAAATGACCAGTCTAGGCTCACTCAGTGTCTGAGGTGGATTTGAACTCCTGACTCTAACTCACAGTATAAACTAGGTCCTCCTCAATAATCTGTTTTGAAACCCCTTGATTCCTTGTCCTATCAATGCTCAGACCTTGTCAAAAGTCTTAGTAAAGCATTCCTAGAATCTACTTCTTTTGTGACTAGGTACAACACAAATTATATTGTCTGATTTTCAACTAAACTTTTTACCATAAAAATCCACCATAATTCATCATACCATCTCTTCCCTAATTGATTCCTATCTCATTTTTCACAGAGATTTTTTTTCTTTTCTTAGCCCTCTCACACAGCACCTTTCTATTCACTCTCTTAATTGAACTCATATTTTATTGAAGAAATTAAGAACTATCAAGTTCTCTCTTCTGCATTTCTCTATATTTCAAAATTCTTTAAATCCTTATTCTTTACATACCTTTATTGTCCTCTTCAGTAAAAAGTATAACCCTTTATTTTTGACAAAACATTCTTCAAACATATCATTTAAATTTTTTTCTCTGTAATATTTTTTCTAAATGAAAGATAGTTTTCAACATTCATTTGTAAAATATTTTGAGTTCAAAATGTCCCCCCTTCCTCCTTTAACTACTCTCTTCCCAAGACAGCAGGCTATCTGATATAAATTATTCATGTACAATCATTTTAAACTTATTTCCATATTAATCATGCTACAAAAAAATCAAAACAAAAGAAAAAAATCCAGAGAAAGGGAAAAAAAACTTACAAAAGTGAAAATATTATGCTTTAATTTGCTTTCTATCTCCATAGTTCTCTCTCTGGATATGGATGGCACTTTCCACGCAAAGTCTATTGTAATTCCTTTGAATCACTGTATTGAGAAGAAGAGCTAATTTTATCATAGTTGATCATCACACAATTTTTTATTACTACATACAAGATTCTCCTGTTTCTGCTCTCTTCACTCAGCATTAAGATATTTAAGCCTTCCCAGGATTTTCTTAAAATCAATTTGCTCATCATTTCTTAAAGAATAATAACATTCCATTACATTCATATAGCACAACTTGTTCAGCCATTCCCCACTTGATGGCATCCATTCAATTTCTAATAGCTTGCCTCCACAAAAAAGAGCTGCTACAAACATTTTTGCACATGTAGTTACTTTTCCCTCTTTTATGACTTCTTTGAAATGGATACCCAGTAGTGGAACTGCCAGATCAAATGATATGCACAGTTTTATAGCACTTTGAGCATAATTCCAAATTGCTCTCCAGAATGGCAAAATCAGTTCACAATTATAACCAACCATTTGTGTGCCATCCCAAATATATACCCAAATGATATATATCCAAATTATTTAACTCCCAATCCTTTCATTTCCCGTTTGTTCTAAGACTGTTTCATTCTCTGCTCTTCAATGTATACCTGTCTTTCTCACCTTTAAATCAATGTCATTATAACAACCACAATCATTGAATCATTATTCCAATGCTAGCTGTTAAGACTTATATGTTCCATTTGCTCTCCTTTTGCTTCTCAGTACTTTTCAAATTGGATTTCCATGAACTAAAATTGTTTTATTAAAATTACTTATAGTCACTTAATATTTAAATCCAATGATCTTTTCTTAATTTTGATCTTACTTTAAGTATCCATTCCAATCTATTCTCTATTTACCTCTTAATCATAATCTTTGACTCTGGTCTTTTCCCACTTAAAAACCATGTTCAACAGAGATATTGCAATTATTTTCTAGAAAGGGGCCTCAAACCTTATCATTCCTTCATTCAGTAAATTTAGAGATTCCTTATTGCCTTTATAACAATGTAATATATATATATATGTATATGTATACATATATATGTAATAGAAATATAACATAAAACAATACAATCCACATAATGAGAAAACACTATCAGAATTAATGATAAAATTTGCTAACCATCTTTGAATAGAGAAGTGAGAATGCAGAACAAAGCACACATTTTTGGATAGAATCAACACAGAAGTGGGTTTTACTGGACTATGCCTATTTCTGTCATGACATCCTCCCCCACTCTTTTCAGGGGTGGACAGGAAATCTACCAATGAATGAAAAATATATGAGTTAATTGAAAATAATATAATTCCAAATCATTTATATTCTCTTCTGCTTCATTTTATAAGGCAGTTACATGCTAGAAAATACCTACATCTGCATTCATTGCATGTTAGTTCTTTACTTACTGTTCTTTCTTTGTATGATTCTCCATTTCTTCAAGTTCCAAATTTTTGCATTTGCTATTTCTCATGCGTATATTTTACTCTCTCTTCATCTCTACTTTTCAGAATTCTTTGTATGACTTCACACTTAGTTGAAACTACTTTTAAGATGAAGTCTCATAGAATTGCAATAATTTAATTTATGCATTGCGTTAATTTTCTTTCTTACTTTTTTTTTTCCTTTTTGATGAGGCATTTGGGGTTAAGTGACTTGCCCAGGGCCACACAGCTAGGAAGTGTTAAGTTTCTGAGATCAGATTTGAACTCAGGTCCTCCTGATTTCAGGACTGGTGTTCTATCCACTGCACCACCTAGCTCTCCCTCATTACATTATATAAATCTATAATTAACTATAGATTTTTGTGTATATTTCATGTATTCATTATAATATTGTCTTACTCAGTAGCATAGAGCATTCTGTCCAGAAAGAACTATGTCAAGTTTATCTTTATATCCCTATACCCTAATATATTTTCTGGTGAATGGTTGAAACTTATTAATTGGTTCATATGTTTTATACAAAAAAAAAAAAAAAAAAAAAAAAAAAAAAAAAAAAAAACTTGTGTTTCCACTTCAGTCTATAAATTGAAGAACTTCTTTACTTCCTGAACTATTTCTTTCTCAGTTACAGAAATTAATGATATGGCACAAATAAAATATTAATTCTTTCCTTATAAAAGTAGCCCAGATTTTTTTTTTTTAATTTGTTATCCATAAAGAGTATTGGAAACATCTTTGAGTTAAGTGGACAAAAGGTTCTGACTCACTATCATTTATTGACCACCTGAATAAAAAATTGCCATGAGAATCTCCAGGTTAATTCTAATGGGTTTGAGTAACAGTTCATGAAAAGAAATTCAAACAAGAGAGCTCTGTCTAGCTGAATCAATTTGGCATGCCTTCACTGTATGAATACATTCTTGTTATTGACAAATAAGTCTTTGTTAACTTGACTGATCTATGAATATATTATTTTGACTCTGTATCAAACCTAAGCTTCCAGGGGATAGTCATAAATTTGATCTAACTTGGATCAATTGCTTTAATCATGCAGAGTTGGTTGATAATCATAGAATTAAAGCTGGAAAGTTCAGAGAAAGATAAACCCAAATTGGGTTTAATGCCTCTAATTGTGTTTTTGTTGATGTCTATAAAGATGGTTGTTGATTAGCCTAAATCATTTGTATGCAGAGTGCTTAGATGCTGGAACCATCTTAAATTGTTTTAAGAAAGAGATCATTATCAAATTTTCAGTGTAGGCATTTATACTTTGAAAATTGACACAATTGACGTAAATCAGGGTTTGATTTATTATTTTCTTGAATATCTACACTTGAAAAAATGATGAAAAAGTCAATAATGCAGATTCTATTTAAAAGTATGTCAGTCTACATTTTTCCTAGAGAGCTAATTTTTAAACATTTACCAGTACACCCTCATACATTTTTTACCTCACAAAAATAAGAGACTAAATTTCCTGAGATCATTCAGCAAAGGCAGACTTGTATTTATAGATTGTCTGTAGTAAAGAACTATAGCTACAAAGTAATTGTGGTAAAGTGTTTTTTGGCTGATTTGCAGAATTATTACACATATCCCAACACATATCCCAATGTGATAATTCAATTATTCACAAATTCTACTACAAAATATTCTCAGACTTTACCATCAAAGGAGTCTAGATGGAGTAAATTTGGGAATGTTTTAAAAAAAAAAGTAAGTTAAAAATGAATTTTGTTCTGACTAGAGATAAGGAGCAGCAACTAAGTAAAAAGAATCATTAACTTTATTTTTACCCTGATCTTCTTAATGCTTATTCTACTTTTGATCACCTATTTACCATGAGATACCTAAACTGCATTGCACATTTGAGTATCAATCACTACAGAGATTTAAGAGTTTCAAAGTGCATTTGAGGGTATAGGGTACAAAGTGAGGGATTTCTAATCTTATTCTTCTCATATTCAATCATTTTCTTTAAGGAACTTTATATTAATATTTTTTTTGTTTCTAGTTTGATTGCCCTACCACCTTTAGGTCTGCAAATATCAAAATTCTTAAATAATGGAACTGAGGGGAGACTAGCTCTGAAGTCATTTAAGCAACCAAAGGTCTTCTGGAATGTATTAAGAATATATTTACAACCAAGGTTTGAAATATAGTGGTTCCAATATCCTGATGATTCATCCATTAACTTTAAACTAAATTTTTGCTTTTGTTTTCCACAATAAAAATATTAAAATCATGATTAAAGAATTGATTTATTCAGGAATCTAAAGACTCAGGCTATTCTTACAAAATTTTGATCTTGAGTTCAGCATAGTCATGAAAAAGCTACAAATTTTCTCTCAGGTGCATGACTGCTGGTTTATAAAGGGCAGTTCAGACAACAGATCTCCCTTCAGTTGAACAAATCCAGTGTATTCTCAATATATATCTTTATTAAATATACAGACTCTGTGACAAATGAGTAAATATTTTAATGACTGCTGAATAACCTATTATTGTTTCCTTTTCTTCCAATACTGAACCTAAACAACAAGAAGATTGGCCCAAATTAGGCCCAACTCAAAGCACACAGGATTACAAATGGACACTTGCATACCATACTGCCTTTCTATCATTTATCAAGTAGTCATGAGGCACTTATTGTACACAAGGCACTCAACATATATAGACATGTAATGGTTGAATACAATAAGGATGTGGACATTCCTTAGAATCTTGGAGGTTCAAATCTCTAGAATTACAAAGGATCTAAGAGAACAACTGCTCCAAAGTCAAACAGATGACTTGCAAACTACATGTAGAAAACAATATTCCTGACTGTGGCTAAAATTAGGTTAAAATGGAATTGGAAAATATTTATGCAAATAAATATAAATATAATCAAACACAACATTTGACATTTTGCAACTAAATCAATATGAGGGCTGCAAGGACTGTTATATTAAAGTACTAATCATCACTTCTATTTGAGCCTGACAATGCTAATAAAATTTAACCCCTCATAAAAAAAATCTGGGAGCTATGACATAAACAGGTTAAGTCATTTTCCAAGGTCTCACTATATTTAGGATTTTACCAAAATCTCTTAATTTGAGCGAGCACTCTTTCTCGTGATCTGTACAGTCTCATATATTTAAACATCATCAATGTCAATACTCATAAAATTTATTAAAGCAATAAATAATAAATGAAATGTATAAATAGTTGAGTTCATTTTGGACAATGCATCCTAATAAGTCAATTTAACAATTCTGAAAAAAAGGGACAAGAAACCAGGTGTGCAAAATTCCTTGACTTATGCCATTGAGTCCTTTTAAACTTCAGAAACCTAACTTTGTAAGAAAGGTGATTTGCCATTTTAGCATTCTTCTCATACACACATGTACAAAAATGCTTGAAACAGTCCTTTTTGTAGCAGCAAGGAACTGGAAATTGAATGAATGCCCCTCAGTTGGCGAATTGCTTAATACGTTGTAGTATATGAATGTAATGGAATACTATTGTTCTATAAGAAATGATGAGCAGACTGATTTCAGAAAAGCCTGGGAAGTTACATGAACTGATGATAAGTGAAGTGAGCAGAACGAAGAGAACATTGTATACAATAAAAACAAGATTATAAGATGAGCAACTGTGATGGACTTGGCTCTTTTCAACAATGAGGTGATTCAAAGGAGTTCCAATAGACTTATGATAGAAAGTGTCATCCACATACAGAAAGAAAACTATGAAGACTGAATGTGAATCAAAACATAATATTTTTTTTTGCCTTTTGTTGTTGGTTATGTTCAGGGTTTTCCCCCCTTTTTTATCTATTATTTTTTCTCAACATGACAAATATGGAAATTATCTTTTAAAAAGACACGTTTAATCTACATCAGATTGATTTCTATCTTGTGAGAAAAGAAAGAAAATTTTGAAACACAAGATTTTGGGAATGTGAATGTTGAAAATAATCTAAACAGAATAATCTGAAATTTTACAGTAATTAATTCTATGTGCTATGGTTGTGAGAATCAAACTTCAAGTCTCCACCTCCTAAAGCTATTGATACTCTTATAGCATCATCAAAAAGAGAGAATAGAATTTTGGAGAGAGTCAAAGAGAAAGTAGTCATTGGGAAATAATTAATTATAATAGGAAGAGATTCCATTTAAGAAAAGGGAGAAAATATTACAAATATCTTTTCTGAGAATAAAAATGTTAATTGTCAAAAAAAAATAAAACAAAACCAGAAAATCCTTTTAGAGATGAATAGATTTAACTCTATTTAGAGATTTGAAGTTGTGATCATTCTTTTTTTGGAATTTTTAATATTCTATTTTTCCAAAGAAATGCAAAGATAGTTTTCAATTGGTGACTGGATGCAGATGATTCCAAAAGAAAAAGTAAGCCTGCTGACCTTGTAAAGTCCTCCTTCACTCAAACCTAATTTACTTGCAAGTCTTGGTATCGCCTCTATAAAGTCATGGTCATCATGAAGGAAGGGCAAACAACATATTTATATCTATAGTGATACTTAAATAGAGATGCATACATATACATATGTACATGTTCTTCTCTGCTTTTATTCAAGTGGTTTTGATTAGAATGCCTTTCCCTTTCACCTCCATCTTTTGTGTTCCAAGACTTTCTTTGAGACTTACCCCAAATTCTACCTCCTACACAGGAACTGTATCTGCAAATCATTTTACATACATTTAAATATAAATACACATTTACAAATATATGTGTGTATATGTGTGTGTGTTGTTTCTTCTAAATGAAATGTCTTTTTGAGGGAAGAAATTAGTTTATTTAGTTTTTGTAGACGTAGAATATAGTACGAGTAGAATATATGTTCTCTTAATAAATGGATGAAATAATTGAAAGACAGAATTAAGTTGAAAATTCTAACCCCTTCTGATCCTCCTTATACCTGTTTTACAAGGCATCAGTCTCCTTAATATATTTTCATATAGATCATACTAATGATTCGCATCTCTCAGGGCTGTCTTCTGAAAGACTTTCTGATTATATCAGTTTCCATGGATTCAATGATAATCTCTGTTAATAATTATCAAATCTACTTTTGTAGTCTGAATTTCTCTGCTGGCCTTCTGTCTTTCATTTTCATCTTGCTATTAGATATCTCAAACTAGTTATCCAGCAGACATCTTAAACTTAACATGCCCCAAACTGAACTCATTGTATTTCCCTAAAATTTTCTACCCTGACATATTTTCCTATTATAATCAGGAGCATCATCTTATTCCCAATTTCCTAGGCTCATGATTTGTGAGTTATACCTAAGTTTTCACTTTTTCTCATCCATCCACATACAATCTATTGACAACCCTATGAATCTCATTTTTATACATCTATTTAATACATTTTCTTCTCTCATCTGATATTGCTACAATCATGGTTCAGTCTCTTATCTCTTAATATTATAATTATTGTAATAGTTGTTGGTCTGCCTGCCACAAGTCTTTCCCAATTCCATTTTAATCTCCATTTCAAGAGGAAAGTGATTTTTCTAAAGCATAATTATATCCATGTCAAACTGCTTCCCGATAAATTATAGGAGCTTCCTTATTACCCCTAGAATCAAAGGTATTTAAATGCTTAATCATTCTTAACCCACCTTTGAATATTATTATTCTTTTGATTTTTCCTTACTATTCCTTAAACAGGGTATTTTTTGTGCTCTGGATGTTTTATCTGGTTGTCACCTATGCCTGAATGCTTTCCCTTCCCATTTCGATATAACTTGTTTTCATATCTTTCTTCAAGCCTAAGCTTAAGCTTCATTCTCTATAGGAATAACTTCCATATCAATCTTAATTCTCGTGTTTCCTTTTTATTGATTATTCATTATCCTATAGGTAGTTTGTTTGTACATAGTTATTTGTAAGTTATCTTGTCCATTAGATTGTGAGATCTTTGAAATCAAAGACTGTTCTACCTTTCTTTGCATTTCCATTTTCATAATTCCTGGCTCATACTATTCTTTTAGCACAATGCCTGTCACATAGAAGGCCCTTAGTAAATATTATTTGATAAACTAAAATTCGTTGTTGTGTAATGGAAGGTTCCCTAATATGGAGTTCATCTCAGTTCAGAAACTTTTGTAACTTTGGACAAATCAATAAATATTTCTTCACTTTTTCCTCCTGGAGAAGATAAATTTGCTACTATCAATATTTTTAGGGGGATAAAAAAGGAGAAAATCTTCTTAAAGCTCAAGTTCATTTAATAAGCCATGTACTCCTTCTTCTTCATGTGTAAGTTGGACCAGAGAGACCTAGAAGTCCCATACAATTCTGATAATTTTTGGTTTTATCTTGTAATATAATAAAAAGAACCTTGAATTTAGAATAATATTTAAATCAGTAAGATAGTATTACTTGCTGAAATAAAAATGATGGGAACCTTGGGGAAAATGCTTGGTGTTGAATCTATTATAAACTAGGTAAGGAAATTCAGGCAGAGTTGAAAAGAACCCTATACTTTTGGGGAACACAAAATTTGCCTTATGGCTTACGATTACACTCAAGAAAAACTATGATAACATTTTACTTAACTGCTTGAATTTTCTTTTTTATTTTTATAAGGGAATGGATGGAGGCGGTTTATACAGAAATGATTATAATATGAAAAGAATAGGCAAAAATTATATTTTCTAATTTTTCTAGAGGAATGAAATCTTAACAAGTAAAAAAAAAAGTAATTTTGATTGTGGAGTTGTACAATGAAATTGATACAAATGAACAGGGAAGTAATTTGCAAATAGATTTTATTTCTCTTTAAAAACTCTTTATTTTCTATTAAAATTGTCTCACTCCAACTAATTACTCACTTTGACATGTCAGACATTATTTTTAGAACTGTACAAAAATCGCATTCAAGCTTTGTTGCTGATTCTTGTTTACATGTCCAGTACAAAAAAGAAGTGTTTTTAAAAATTATTTCTTTATAGTTTTATGTTTTCTCAACTACATAAAAATAGCATTTAGAAATTTTGAGTTACAAATCTCCTCACTCCAATTAACTTTCCTTGAGAAGGGAACCAATTCGATATAGATTGTATATGTTCAACCATAAAATGTATATTGCCATTTTAACCATGTTGCAAAAAAAATAATGCATCACCCCAAAAAGAAAAAGAAATTCAAGAACTAATGCTTCATTTTGCACTGATTTAAGTATATTACCTGTAGGTAGATAGCATTTTCATCATAAGTCCTTCAGAATTATGTTGAATCATTACCTTGTTCAGTATAGCTGTCATTTACAGTTAAACATCATACAAAAAAAGATGTTACTTCTAGTTCTGCTCATTTTACTCAGCATAAGTTCATATACATCTTCCAGGGATTTTTTTTTAAACCATTGGGCTTATCATTTCTTATACTCCTTCTTATAGTAGTTCTTATAGTATTCCATCACAATCATATAACAGATCAGATGCTCCACAATTGATGAATAGTCCCTCAGTTTAAGTTCTTTGCCCCCAAAAAGAGCTGCTATAAATATTTTTGTACAGATCTGTTCTTTTACTTTTGTTTTTATCTCTTGAGATATAGGCCACTATAGGAGTGGTATCATTTAGTGAAAGAATATGCACAGCTTTAGGCATAGCTCCACATTGTCCTCTCTATATTAGTTTAGATTTTTTTCAATCATACATTATTGTTCAAATTTTTTCACATTCTCTTCTAGATTTCCAAATTTCCTAGAAATTTTTGTCAAATAGAGAACTTTTGTTCCAAAGTTTAGACATTTAGGTTTCGCAAGCACTATATGGTCATTTCTATTGAATATTATATATCTAATATATTCCACTGATCTAGAATTTCATTGCTTAGCCAGAAGCAGATTGATTTCATAATTGCTATTTTGTAATACAGCGTGAGATCTGGTATTACAAGGCCATTTTCTTAGCAACAAACTGGGTTGTTGTTTATTGTTTTAAAGATAAATTAACATTAAAAAGCTGAAACAAAAATAGAATCACTCCGTAAAATGGAGTGATAATAACAGATGACAAAAAGAAGGCAAAGTTAATTAGTGATGATTTTGATAGCTTGTTTTCTGTTAAAGATTATAATATTTACAAAAGAAAAGAACAGAAAGAATGAATAATTGGGCATGGAAATTTAAGACAAGTAGAGAAGCCAGTTAGTCATACAGCAAACATTTATGAAATGCTTACTATGTGTCAGGCAATCTACTAAGTGGTCAGGATTGAAACATAAGCAGCTTACAATCTAATTCTGGAATACAATATAATAAAGGAAACTAAAAGCTGAGATGGCATGGTAAGGGGAACGCTATCCAAGAGCATGATGGAAAAGTTGAAAGAAAGTCAGAAATACAATTAGGTGGAAAAAGAAGAGATGGCTGGGCTGAGCTCTCTCCTTAAATGGAAAGTTTGGAACTCATGGCTCCATCCTCTATTAGAGGGACAAAATATACTGATGAGACATGAAAACCAAGACGAGGTTTCCCATTGATGAAGTTCCTAGAGACAGGATGAAGAAGTCAAAAAAAATTATATAAAGTATTCCTAGGTGGGAAAAGAACATGAAATTGACTTTGATGAATTTGTCACTGGTTTCAGTTGCCATTTCCTCCAGGTTGTTGAAAGAATAAATAAATATTATTGATGCTACATCTTCAGTGATGTGGAGAACATGGAGAGCATTGCTGTAATTCTAGAGAAAGTATAATGTATCATATTAAAACATGAAAATCTCATTTTAGGAACAACTTTCATAAAAATATAGGGCATCTAGATGAGGATAGTCACAATGTTAAGAAAACTGCAGACCATGCCATAAAATTATGTTTATGAATGTTTGTGTATATGTATAAATATGTATATTTGTGTACATAAAAGTGTATGTGTATGTAAATTTAAATATGTACATATGCATATATGTGCATGTACTTACATGCATGTATGAAGAGAAAAAGAAGAAGAAGAAGAGAGAGAGAGAGAGAGAGAGAGAGAGAGAGAGAGAGAGAGAGAGAGAGGAGAGAGAGAGACTTTTTTTCCCAGGAGAAGGAAATATGTTCTTCAAATCTACAGTAGTAGTCTGAAGTTTATCTTCTTCAAAGTTATCTTTAATTATTTAAAAAATTAATAAATAAATTAATTATTTAATTATTTAAAATGAAAGATTAATTAGACTCAATCTGGACCAGAAAGCAGAGATAGGAAAAATAGATGGAAACTGTAGAAAATCTAATTTCAACAAATGTAAGAGGGGGGAAATCTTCCTATCAAAGAATGGTATTCAATAATTAAATGGGTTGTCTTAAGAGATATTGGGTTGTTCCTTACTGGAAGCCTTCAAGCAAAAATAAAGGCTAGATGACCACTTACTGGGAATGTCCTGGGAGGGAACTGTAGACTTGCTGTATGACTATTACATGGCATAAATAACTATTTGCAAAACCATGAAACCAAAGGATCTTCAAATAGATGTAGTCTATGACAAACCTACATAGTTGTTATAACCAGAATGTAAGTAAAAGTGACACACTTCTTCCCATATATCTATAAACCTTTTCAGTTCTTTAAGGACCCGAATGCTCCAAACACAAAGACTCAGATTAAAAGCAAAGTAAAATATAGCTACTTTATTTCAATACCAGTTAAATTCTGGAAAGTGTAACTCAGGGTTGGAAAAAAAAGGTTCAGAGCTATACCACAAAAGAGTATAACATGACCAAAATTGACAAGTACATTTCTGTAGCGTAGGTTTGCTGATAATTTGCATTGAGTCAGAATTTCTATAGCTCTCAAATAAAGTGTCCATCTAGAATCATGTGAAGATTTTCACTCATATTCCCTGAACTTATTGTTTACAAGATACAAACACAAACTGTTTTGCCTGATATTTAAAGATCTTCACAATTAATTGCTTTTATACCTTTTCAAGCTTATGAGACCCAATTTCTCTTCCTATAATTATAATATAGCACCAGTAGCCTAGATGAAGTTTCTCAAACACAACATTCCATCTTGGGGCTTGAGCGTTTTATACAGACTTTTCTCCATTGTTAGATTCTGCTCTTCAGTCTCAGCTTCTTTGATTTACATAAGATTTCACTCAATTTTTACTTTATTCAGGAGGCCTCTTGCATTTTCCCAGTTGCTAAGTTAACCTTCATCTTTCTTCATCAAGTTTGTCTATATCATTTATATTCTAGTCATTTGTGTTGTGTCCCTCATTCGAATGTGCAATCTTTGAGAGATTTATTTTGTTGGTTTGGCTTTTATTGTTTTTTCTTTTTGTCATTATCTCTTAGCAGAGTTTCAGGCACATAGAACAAAATTAATAATGCTTCTTAATAGAGTTAATGCAATAACAATCTCAATAATAGTAGATGAGCATGAAATGTTTTATACCCCTCTAAATCTGGGCTACCAGTTACTGGCACACTTTATATTTTAGGGTAAAATGACTTGAGATATCTTATTGGATTTTGTGATTCTTTGAATTTGTGTTATGAACTTATCTGATTCTGATATTTACTTGTCAAAGTGGCTTGACAAGATACCTAAATAATCGCCCCTTTCCTTTTCTACAAGGTAGAAGTAATAATAGCTGTTCTTTTTAACTCATGGATTTTTTTTCTTTCTGAAAATCAAATGAGATAATGTAGATTTTTTTTTGCAAACTCTATAACATAGACATATATAATAAATATAACCTCTATAGCATAGAGTTTATATTACTGATATGGTAAATATAGAACTGTTTTTGAAATCATTAGGATTGAGCAAGGGTTAATCTGCTTTGTTAAATTTATTTACATAAATATAAATTCTCTATACAAATGAAATCACAAATTATGTTTAAAATGGTATAAATGTTAACTACAATTTTATCTCTTACAAAATTGTTTGGAATGTACTATAATGATGATAGTCATAATGAGGGCAATAAATCTATAAAGACTAACAAAATTTCTATGCTATTTTAAGGCTCATAAAACTCTTTAAGTGGATTAATTGTATATTGTGTATGATAGTATGAGAGAAATGGTTAATAACATTCTGAACAATCAATTATTAAATTTTCAGTGTGAATATTTATGCATCACTTTATTTGTACTATACGTTTATTCTATGTGCCAGTTGCTTTGTTAAATGTTTTAAAATTTTATTTCATTTGATCTTCACAATTCTGTGATGTAGATACTGTTATTATCCCCATTTTATAGTTGAGGAAATTGAGACATGCAATGATTAAATGGCTTGCCCAGCATCATACAGATAGTAAATATATGAACCTGGATATGAATTTAGATATTCGTGACCAACTCTAAATTCAATCCACTGTGCTCTGAAATGTAAACTAGGCTTAATATCTAATTGTCCTAGAAGGTGAAGGTGAATTGTCCTAGAATGGTGAAGGGTACTATGATTTGAATTAATGACACACTTTGCTGCTTTCCTATGTATAAGAAGGCAGCAAGAGGAGAGTTACTAGTTCCTATGGATTTATGTATACATTTGATGAGGTACCTAATAGAGTAAATGCACAGACAAGAAAGCTACTCCTTACTATCAAAAGTCAGTATTGATTTGGAACTTTTTTCAATTTATAGAAATTGAGACCAGAGATATTGTTACTTGCCTATATTTGCAAAGATTATGATGTTAAAGTTATGGTTTTAATATGATTTTCTGTTGATTTCACATTCAGAGTGATCGCCATCATAAGTGAGAGGGATTTATGTTGCATTGTTTTCTCAATGCATTGTGTGAATTTAATTGAAAGGAAGAAGGCCTTACAGAGAAAGAAAAAATGAAAATGAACAAAACACAGAACTTATCATAATCCCTCCCTCATATATATATATCAAAGCTTTGGCCAGAGTTCTCCTTTCCAATACATGGGAATCATTGAGAGGGGTATAGGGATACTATTGAATGTGGACAGGATGATCCTAAAGTGGCAGGCCATATCAAGCAAAAAAAGGAAGGGCTAAGTTTCAAAAAGTCAGGAAAGAATGGATTTATTAAAAATGAAGCAGAAAGAAGTGAAAGGATAAAGTAGAAAACAGTAATGATGCATTACAATCACTTGTATGATGATATGGAACAACTGAAATTACATTGTTTATGATTTGAATCTGATCCCCTAAAACCTGGTCAACAAGTATTTATTAGGTCAAATATTCATATCTAATTTGTTCTACCCCATTTCTCTAGTTTTTCAATATCTGCACTTAAATTAGTCTCTATTAGCACAGGATACTAGAGAATGGGGAATACCAAATGATCTCAGATTTCCTTTGTTTTGTACCTAGGACATCCACCTTTGTTGTTTTCTAAATGCTTATTCAAGATCAATTTTTGGTATATTAAAACATTACCTTTTCTTTGTATAACAAGTACCTAATTATTTTTAGAGTACATTGTTTTGGGCAAGGTAGCATTTTCTTTTTCTTCTTTATTATCCCTTTCATTTTTCCCCCTCAGTATTGTTAGCTCCCTTTTTCCTTCATTCCTTAGTCTGCACTTTATTTTTCCAAGTCTTCTTCCTCTCTTTTGGCCATTTTAGAAACCTAAATTTCTCAAAAAAAGACAGTGAAGTGTTCTAATACTGCTTGCTCTTCTGATATATTCCAATGCATACTTGATTCTCACTCTTGGTACATACCTATTTATAACTGCCATACTGACCATAGATCTAGAGACAAAAAAAAAAAAAAAAAAAAACTTGAGACAAAAAAAAAATACTAGAGACAAAAAAATTCTTGGAAGAACATATAGCCCAATTCTCTTATTTTACAGATCAGCAACCTGAAGTTCATGGCATAGTCTTTTCCCTAGTCAAAAAGGGTAACTATTAGTGATAGCTTTTTAAATTTCATATAACTTCAAAATATTTTTTTAAACTAAACCATAGTCATTCCCCACTGATAATTTTGGGTTCCAGTCATACATCCTGTTCCTATTTCCCCTTGTTAGAATCATTAGCTACTCCTCTCTATTGGGGTCCTAATTATATTTCTTATACATTTACATTAGGGGCACCTGGTCTTTCAAATACAGAATCATATTTTGACTAGATGAGGTAAAAATATACTGTTGGTAGAGTTATCCTTCCCGCCCCCCCCATTGGCATAGTCTTTATCAAGGAGAGAGAAAACCTCAACAATTTCCTCTCCATGGCAAGAAATATGTTTCTATTCCTTGGACATAAGAGATATAGTAATTAAGTGATAGGTGGTTTCTTTTATTTACCATTGGTCCTATCAACTCTGCCAACAAAAAGAATTCCTGTTTCCCTATCCGTAGGATTTTCCATTGTTTTCTAGTTTTATGAGAATTCTTTTTTTTTGTCATCTCATTTTTCATTAATTTTTTTAATTATTTGTATAATATATGTATGGGTAGTTCCTTAGTATTGATCTTTACAAAGCTTTCCGTTACAAATTTTAACCCCAGTCCCCATCGCTCCCCTAGATGGCGGGAAGTCCATTACATGTTAATAATTATAAAATACTTGACAAGTTGTTGTGCAAGAAAAATCCTATCTACAAGAAAAAAAAATCATAGAAAGGAAATACACTGCAAGCAAACAACAATAAAGTCCATGAAAATGTTATGTTGTAGTCCACATTTCATATCCCTGTCTCTGAGTGTATATGGCTTTCTTCACTGAACAATTGGAACTGGTTTGAGACATTTCTTTGTTGCAGAGAGCTATGTCCATCAGAGTTGATCATTATATAGTATTGTTGCCGTGTAAAATAATCTCCTGGATCTGCTTGTTTCACTCAGCATCAGATCATGCAAATCCCTCCAGGCCTCTCTGAAATCATCTTGATGGTCGTTTCTCACAGAGCAATAATATTCCATTACATTCATGTACCATAATTTATTCAACCACTCTCCAACTGATGGGCATCCATTCAGTTTCCAGTTTCTAGCCACTACAAAAAGGGCTGCCACAAACATTCTTGCACAGGTGGGTCCCTTTCCCTCCTTTAAGATCTCTTTGGCATATAGGCCCAATAGAAACTCTGCTGGGTCAAAGGGTATGCACAGTTTGATAACTTTTTAAGCATAGCTCCAATTTGCTTTCCAGAATAGCTGGATCTGTTCGTAGTTCCACCAACAATGTATTAGAGTGCCAGCTTTCCCACATCCCTTCCAATATTCATCGTTATCTTTTCCTGTCATTTTAGCCAATCTGACAGGTATGTAGTGGTACCTCAGAGTTGTCTTAATTTGCATTTCTCTGATCAATAGTGATTTGGAGCAACTTTTCATATGACTAGAGATGGTTTTAATTTCATCATCTGAAAATTGTTTGTTCATATCCCTTGACCACTTATCTATTGAAGAGTCGCTTGAATTCTTATATATATGAGACAATTCTCTATATATTTTAGAAATGAGGCCTTTATCAGAACCATTAAATGTAAAGATGATTTCCCAATTTGATGCTTCCCTCCTAATCTTGTCTGCATTAGTTTTGTTTGTACAGAAACTTTTTAACTTAATATAATCAAAATTATCTATCTCGTGTTCAATTAAGAGTTCCAGTTCTTCTTTGGACATAAATTTATTCCATCTCCACAGGTCTGAGAGGTAAACTATACAACGTTCCTCTAATTTCCTTACAATATCACTCTTTATATCTAAATCATGAACCCATTTAGATCTTATCTTGGTGTGTGGTGTTAGGTGTGGGTCAAGCCCTAATTTCTGCCACACTAGTTTTCAATTTTCCCAGCAGTTTTTGCCAAATAGTGAGTACTTATCCCAAAAGCTGGTGTCTTTGGGTTTATCAAACACTAAATTGCTAAAGTTATTACCTAGATTGTCCTGATATGCTATCCTATGCCATTGATCGACTGCTCTATTTCTCAGCCAGTACCAAATGGTTTTGATGACCATTGCTTTATAATATAGTTTTAGATCTGGTGCAGCAAGGCACCTTCATCTGCCTTTTTTCATTAATTACCTTGAAATTCTTGATCTTCTGTTCTTCCAAATGAACTTTGCTACTATTTTTTCTAGATCTATAAAATAATTTATTGGGAGTTTGATTTGTATGCCACTAAATAAGTAGATTATTTTGGGTAGTATTATCATTTTTATTATATTTGCTCCACCTACCAATGAGCACTACATGTTTTTTCCAACTGACTAGGTCTGATGTTATTTGTGTGGAAAATGTTTTGTAGTTTAGTTCGTATAGTTTCTGACTTTTCTTTGGCAGATAGATTCCCAAATACTTTATATACAATCATCATTTATTTGGAATGGAATTTCTTTTTGTATCTCTTGCTGCTGAACTTTGTTGGTAATATATAAAAATGCTGATGATTTACGTGGATTAATTTTGAATCCTGCAACTTTCCTAAAGTTGTGAATTGTTTCTAGTAGTTTTTTAGCTGAGTCAATAGGGTTCTCTAAGTATACCATCATGTCATCTGCAAAGAGTGATAATTTGGTTTCTTCAATACTTTGATTCCTTGTATCTCTTTTTCTTCTCTTATTGCCAATGCTAACATTTCAAATAAAATATTAAATAGTAATGGTGACAGTAGGCAGCCTTGTTTCACTCCTGATCTTATTGGGAATGGTTCTATTTTGTCTCCATTACATATGATGCTTGCTGATGGTTTTAAGTACATGCTACTGATCATTTTAAGGAAAAGCCCATTTATTCCTATACTCTCAAGTGTTTTTAATAGGAAAGGGTGTTGGATTTTATCAAATTCTTTTTCTGCCTCTATTGAGGTAATCATATGGTTTTTGTTAGTTTGGTTATTAATATAATTAATTATGCTGATAGTTTTCCTAATATTGAACCAGCCCTGCATCCCTGGTATAAATCCTTCTTGGTGGACTTTCTGTAATCTCATTGCTAATATCTTATTTAAAATTTTTGCATCAATATTCATTAGGGAAATTGTTCTATAGTTTTCTTTCTCTGTTTTCACCCTACCTGGTTTACGTATCAGCACCATATCGGTCTCATAGAAGGAATTTGGCAATATACCTTCTATCCCTATTTTCTCAAAAAATTTGTGTAGTATTGGAATTAATTGTTCTTTGAATGTTTGGTAGAATTTACATGTAAATCCATCTGGCCCTGGAGATTTTTTCTTAGGTAGTTGGTTAATAGCTTGTTCTATTTCTTTTTCTAATATGGGGTTATTTAAATAATTTATTTCCTCTTCTGTTAACCTGGGCAATCTATATTTTTGTAGATATTCCTCCATTTCATTTAGATTATAAAACTTACTAGCATAAATTTGGACAAAGCAACTCCTAATTATTACTCGAATTTCCTCTTCATTGGAGGAAAGTTCTCCCTTATCATTCTTGAGACTAACAATTTGATTTTCCTCTTTCCTTTTTCTTATCAAATTAACTAAAGGCTTATCTATTTTGTTGTTTTTTTCATAAAACCAACTCTTAGTTTTATTTATTAATTCAATAGTTTTCTTATTTTCAATTTTATTAATTTCCCCTTTCATTTTTAGAATTTCCAATTTGGTATTTAATTTTTTAATTGTTTTTCTAGTTTTTTTAATAATAAGCCCAATTCATTGATGTTTTCTTTCTCTATTTTATGCAAGTAAGCATCTAGAGATATAAAATTGCCCCTTATAACCGCTTTGGCCATATCCCACAAATTTTGGTATGTTGTCTCCTTATTGTCATTCTCCTGGATGAAATTGTGTCTATGATTTGCTCTTTCACCCATTCATTCTTCAGGATTAGATTATTTAATTTCCAATTAACTTTTGGTCTATTTTCTCCTGGCCTTATATTGCATGTGATTTTTATTGCATCATGATCTGAAAAAAGATGCATTTACTATTTCTGCCTTTCTGCATTTGATTTTGAGGTTTTTATGCCCTAATACATGGTCAGCTTTTGTATAAGTGCCATGGACCACTGAGAAAGTAAACTCCCTACTGTCTCCATTCAATTTTCTCCAAAGATCTATTATGCCTAATTTTTCTAACAATTGGTTTACCTCCCTACTTTCTTTCTTGTTTATTTTGTGCTTTGATTTATCTAATTCTGAGAGAGCAAAGTTGAGATCCCCCACTAGTATAGTTTGGCTGTCTATTTCTTCTTGCATCTCTTTTAATTTCTCCCCTAGGAATTTGGATGCTATTGCACTTGGTACATATTTAGTATTGACATTGATACATTATCTATGGTAGCCTTTAATAAAATATAGTTTCCTTCCTTATCTCTTTTGATTAGATCTATCTTGGCTTTTATTTGATCTGAGATAAGGATTGCTACCCCTGCTTTTTTTGTTCACCTGGAGCATGATAGGTTCTGCTCCAGCCTTTTACATTCATCCTATATGTGTCACTATGCTTTAGATGTGTTTCTTGTAGACAACATATTGTGGGATTCTGATTTTTAATCCAGTCTTCTATTTGCTTCTGCTTTATGGGAGAGTTCATTCCATTGGCATTCACAGTTAGAATAAGTAATTCTTTATTTCCTGCCATCTTATTTACCCAAGTTATGTTTTCCCCTTTCCTATTCCCTTTCTCTCTTCCCCCTTCCTCAGTACTTTCTTTTGATGACCCCCTCCCTTAAACAATCCTCCCCCTTTTAGAGCCCCTCCCCCTTTTTTTACTCCTTTCCCCTGATTCTTCTATTTTCCCTCCTATTGGTTTATCCCTTTCTTTTCCTCCTTTCCCTCCCACTTCCCTATAGAGAAAGATAAGTTTCTCTGTGAAATCAAAAGTGTCTGATAAACACTTTTAGAGCCCAATCTGATGAGAGTAAGATTTACACAATGCTCATCTCCCTCCTTTCATTCTCTTAATTATATTAGGTTTTCTTTGCCTCTTCATGAGATTTTACCTTATTTTTACCTGCTTTGTTTTTATAAATTTCATTTTACCACCTTTTCTCTCTTTCCCCCAGTATGATAATCTTTCCCCCTCTAGTTCTCTTTTTCATATTATTGAAGTAATATCTAATTATACCTCCAATCTTTATGTATCCCCATAGTAGAAATAAAGTTCTCCAGAATCCTTTCCTTTTTACCTTTTTTTATGCTTCTCTTTAATTCTGTGTTTGGAGGTCAATTTTTTTTTTCAGATCTGGTCTTTTCATTAGAAATAGGTGAAATTCACCTATATCATTGAATGAGCATCTTCTTCCCTGGAGCATAATGCTCATTCTAGTTGGATAGGTTATTCTTGGCTGTAATCCAAGTTCCTTTGCCTTTTGGAATATCTGGTTCCAGGCCCTTCAATATTTCAATGTAGAGGCTGACAGATCATGTGTGATTCTAATTATTGATCCTCGGTATTTGATTTGTTTCTTTCTAGCTGCTAGCAGAATCTTTTCCTTGGTGCGATAGTCCTGAAATTTAGCCACAATATGGGGTTTTAATTTTGGGGTCTCTTTCAGGAGGTGATCGGTGAATTCTTTCAATGGTGATTTTGCCTTTTGATTCTACAACATCAGGGCAGTTTACTTTCAGGATTTCCTGGAAGATAGTGTTTAGATTCTTTTTTTCATCATGACTTTCAGGAAGTCCAATAAGCCTTAAATTGTCTCTCCTAGATCTATTTTCCAAGTCAGTTGTTTTTCTTAGGAGATATTTCATATTTTCTTCTAATTTTTCATTTTTTTGTTTTTGTTTGACTGATTCTTGAAGTCTTGAGTCATTCACTTGCATTTGTTCAATTCTTATTTTTAAAGTGTTGTTTTCCTCAGTTATCTTTTTTAGCTCCTTTTGTAACTGGCCAATTTGTTCATTGCACTCTTTTTTCACTTCACTAATTTCATTTTTCAGTGCATTATTGTCTATTTCCAATTCACCAATTTTGTTTTTCAATAAATTTTTGTCTTTTTCATATTTCTTTTGCAGGGTATTATATCCTTCTTGCACTGAACTCAGTTTATTTTCCCATTTATCATCAACTCTCTTTTGAGATTCTTTATGCAATCTTCCAGAAAGGCTTTTTGCAAAGGGGACCAGGTTATAGCTCCCTTGATGGCTTCCTCTGGAGTTGCTTTGCCTACAGGTACCTCAGGATCTGGGGTCTGCCTTTCTTTCTCTCCATAAAAGCTGTCTATGGTAAGAGCTCTCTTCTGCTTCTTACTCATTTATTTATTTTGTTTAAAGCTTGGGGTCTGTGCAAAGCAGAGAAGCCTGGCTAGCTGTGGTAGTTTGCCCTGGGGCAATTCCATTAATTAACTTCCAGTGCCTGTTGGTGTAGGACCTTGTGTTTGCAATGGGTTACAAACTGCCTTTTACAAACGGCAGATCTGCCAGAGCACCTTCCCGAAATCAGGGCAGAGTATCCCGAGTGCCTCAGAAACTCTCACCAGCTGTTTTGAGTTTCTGCCACACTGAGCCCCACCCAGTTTCTTGCCCTCTCTCCCGGAAGCAGAGCAAATTGCTTACTCCCACCGCTCACCCCCTCTGCCCGACTGAAACAGACCTTTATGAAGTTCTTGGAAGGTAACTTCAGCAAGCAGCATTTCTTAGTCCAAATATTTCTGGGTTCGTTGACTTAAAGATCAGTTCAGAGGCTTATTTTACTGTTGACTTGAGAGAAGGTCAGAGGAATCACTCACTCTGCCATCTTGGCTCTGCCCCCCTTTCATGAGAATTCTTATCACAAATTTCAAGTTTGGCATGAGATATTCTTTCCTGTCTTTACTTTTAATAACTGGCAGAAGTATTTTCTACGCAAGAATTCTATCCCTCCAACTACCCCTGTAAAGAACTAAGTCCTTTAATAGCTCCCTATTTTGCTCTTTGAAGTGCTTGGGGTGAAATTATTCAAGTCTTCTATAACTGTCAAACTTCTCTGTAATTTGCCAGCTCTTCTACTATTAAAAGTTCCTAAGAACAACAGTAACCATTAAATACTGTCATTTCCTCCCAAATTATTAATGAGAGCATATAAAGAGTGAATATCCTAGTTGTTATGTATATGCATAAACACACACCCACCCAAACCCCATCTCCCACCCACACCACTATTTCAAGATCCTGCAAGATCCACAATTAAAATTACAAAGTCAGATAAAATTTACTTAGTTTGGGAAACTTACTTGATTCAAGGGTCAAATCTGTCATTTACATTCTGTGGAAAATCCTCAGGGAATGTGACAAACTCTCTAAGCAAGACTATAAGAGATGATAGTCATTCAAAGAACCTCTCTGCTCTTACTCAGAGAAAAGTTCCTGGCTGAAATAGGAGCATGATTACTAAATTCTTAAGTCAGTTTGTGTCCTGCAAATTGCATATGTGAAAAGAATGCCTGTTCTATTCTTTTTTAAAAAATTTTTTTCCAGATTCTCAGAGAACTAGTTATATATTATCTTTATGTAACTGAGGAGGGGATTAAGTTGAAGTCAAATAATGTGTTGGGGATATAGTACTACAAAAACAGAAGTAACCATGAACAAATGGCTCACTGAATTTCTTGTTAATTACTGAAACACACTTCCTCCTACTGTTCAAGATTTTGTCAAAATATATATACAGGTACATAAGATGACAAGTACAATTAGATTCAGTTTAATGTGTCAAATTATAAGGTATAGAAGCAGTATTTTTCAATAGTTCTCTAAAAAGAACAATTCTTTGTATACAATTGACTTTCCTGTTCTGATTTGGCCTATGTTTCCTTTACCTTTCTCTTCCTGGAGTTAGTATTAATTACCCAGTTGAACTTCCATTTAAATAAAGATTACTTCTCTCTTTGAGTTTACCTTGTAAAATATTCAATAAAAGTATAAAATTATCTTTATAATGATTATTTATTAATCTTATAGTGTCACTGCAGCTTTCAGTTATTTCAAGATTTTAATATTAATGATTCCATTTTAAGTATTACTTAAGATTGAATATATTTGAGAATAATAAGATTATTTCCAATGGATAGAAGAGAAGTGAGGTAAATCTCAAGCAAAAAATCATGGTCAATCAATAGCTAATAAATTATAATAATTAATGCTAGGAGTAAACCATGATTATGCTAAATGGATAGAAAGAATTATATAATTGCATAGGGCTGCAGGAATAAAAATAACTTTTCTATTAATTCTTCAATTGTAATTTTAAAATAGTATAATATTAATAAAAAAGTTATTTTAAAATAAGATGAACCAATGGAATCTCATCTTTATTTTCATTTTGTATTGCTACTTCTCATTATAACCAGATTTTAAATATCTCTTCAAAGAATAAATTTTATACAATAAAATTTTAATATCAATAATTTCGCAAGAATGCTATTGTCATTTTACAAATGAGAAAACTGAGATCTAAAAATGTTAATCACTTTTGTGGCTGACTGGAGAATTAATCAGATAAGGAAAAGACTTGACAAAGGAGCATCCACCAGATGTAATTTAAGCCAGATTTTGCAATAGAAAAGCTTGGACCTGATCCTATTTCTTCTGCCATTTCCTTCTCTAGATCATTTTATAGATAAGAAAACTGAGTCAACCAGGTTTAAGTGATTTGTTCAAGGTCACACTCCTACTAAGATTCTGAGGTCTAATTTGAATTCAGGTCTTCCTGACTCCAGTCCTGATATCCTATCTACTACACCACCTAACATGCCCAAATAATTTATTATTTATTACTTATTAGCCACAAAATATCACGATTGTTTGAGTTCCTCTTTTGTTTAGATAATATGTAGTGTTATAATGTGAAAGAAACCTCTAGTGGATTTCTTTGCCCACTATACATGTAGATAGTATGCTTTGAAATACTCTGTAAGTATCCTCCACCATATTCATTCATTCTTCCAACAAATACTTGTTAAATGCTTACTATGTACCACTTTCCTAGCTACAAAATGAAGCAAAAGGTAAATAATCCCACCTCTTAAGAAGATAAAAATATAATCACATACATACCATGCAAGCCCATATATACAAGGCCAGTTCAAAACAGGATGAATAAACAATAATTAAAGTGGGGGAGTATGTGCTTAGACTTGTTCTTTTGACAAATCATTTTAGTGGTTGAATGTAGAATTGATCAGAATGGTTAAAGTTTTGAGACAGGGTTTCACTAGCAAGCTATTACAATAATCAAGATGAAAGATGCCTAAATTTGTCTACTTGTTCAGTGCCATAGCAATGAAACTGCCAAAAAAATGTATTTCATAGAACTAGAAAAAATAATAACAAAATTCATGTGAAAGGATAAAACAGCAAGAATTTCAAGGGAATTGATGGAAAAAAAAAATCCTAAGGATCGTGGCTTAGCAGTACCAGACCTAAAATAGCAATCTCAAAACCTTTTGCTAATGCCTAAGAGAGTAATGGATCAGTGGAATAGACTAGATATACATGACACAATAATCAAGCCCTGTTGTAATCTAATATGTGATAAACCCCCAAACTCTAGCTTCTGGGATAAGAACTCAGTATTTCACAAAAATTGCT
>JAJPUD010018741.1:0-28063 GCA_023553655.1 Myrmecobius fasciatus | reverse complement strand
GTTGAAGAATTACCCACACATATGTTATGCAAATAAAATAAAAAAAATAAATTTAAAAAATGATAGGAAAACTGGAAAAAATAGTGTAGCAGAAACTATGCATCTATAACCCTATGTTTGGATGATTGAAATGGGTTCCTGATTTAGACATAAAGGGTGATATTTACCTTTACGTCAACATATGGAAGTTAATTAAGAGAACAAAGGATAGTTTGCCTCTCAGATCTGTGGAGAAGGGAGGAATTGATGGCCAATAAAGAACTAGAGAACATTACTAAATAAAAAATAGGTAATTTTGATTATATGAAATTTTTTAAAAAGTGCATAAACAAAACCATTGCTACCAGGATTAGAAGGGAAGCAGAAAGGTAGGATTTTTTTTTTTTGCAGCTAATGTTTTTGATAAAGGCCTCATTTGTAAAATAAAATTGACTCAAATCAAATGATTATAAAGGATTAAAAATGTTTTGCTCAAACAAAACAACACAATCAAGAAAAATTATAAGGAAAGCAGAAAACTGGGTAGAAAGCAGTTTACCATAAAACTTTTCTAATAAAAACATAATTTCTCAAATATATAGAGATCTGAATGTTTGCAAGGTTACCACTTTATAATACAACTTGCAATCCTGTTTACCAAAGTGAACCTTCCTTCACTCTTTGAAAAATAAAATCTCCTTGACATCCTTGATATTTCATTCTTTCACATAAATTTTGTTGTGAATTTTTTAAATTACCTATTTTGTTGACTTCTTTAAATTTTATTGAGAAATGCTATCAGGACGATCAAGCTCAAAGTTCACACACTAACATTTTGTGTAGACACACATTTCTAATAACATTTTTTTCTGTGTTTTTAGAGGTAATGTTGTTTATTCATACACTTCAAGTAATTTATCTTCCTTCTCCTCTTCCTCTTTCTCCACTTTCTCCTTCTCTCCCTCCTTCTTCTTGTTCTTGATAATTACAGTTCAATTATATGGTCCCAGAGTTAGTGTTCTATAAACTACAACACTTAGCTGCTTCTCTTTATTTTTAATGTGTTTGGATTTCTTCATCATTGTTTTCTTAATTTCCACATACCTCTATTTGATAATCATGTTGGATATTTTCTGTATAAAATGATTTGGGGACTTTTTATACCATACATAGTAGCTTTTATTGTCTGAGAAGCTGTTACTTACAGTTTGGTTATAGGGAATGGACGTAAGAATTGAATGAAAAACGGATACATAATCTTTATTTTTTATCCATTTTAAATCATCAACAAGCAGATATAGTGTTAGTGCTGAATTAAGGAATCATTTCATTTAAATGCTGATTCTGACAATTATTACCTGTATGTTTATAAGCAGCTCTATCACTTAGCTCCTGTAGCTTATTTCCTTACGTTTGAAGTGGGAAAAATAATGCATGTACTATTAACCCACTGGAGTTACAGCCAAGATCAAAGAGATAATATGTGCATAGCACTTTGTAAACTGTGAAGTACAACATATGGGAAAGATAGCTTTACTATGATTTCATTCATAAATGAACTCCTAATTGAAAATCTTACCTCTAAAAAAACACATAATATTAAAAACTTGCTTAGAACTCTGAACAGTGGCAAAAAAGTCATGATTTTTTATCAGACTGATATTCGTTTTGTCTTTAGTGCTATTTTATTTTTCTAATTACATGTCAAAATATTTTTGACATTCATTTTATAAGCATTTTAGTTCCAAATTTTTGTCCCTCCTTCTCTCTCCTCTTCTCTGAAAATGGTACTTCATTTGACATAGCTAATTTGCCATGTGCTTTCAAGTAAAACTTATTTCATATTAATCACAGTTGTGAAAAAAGAAACAGATAATAGGGGGGAAACATGAAAAACATTCAATATCTGGAAAAATATGCTTCAATCTGTATTCAGAGTTTACCAATTCTTCATCTCTATGTGGTTAACATTTTTCTTCCTGAGTCATTTTTACTGCTCTTGGAACATTGTGTTGCTGAGAAGAATGAGTAATTCTTAGTTAATCCTCAGCTAACATTGCTGATATTATGTATAATATCTGCTTGGCTCTGTTCATTTCAGTTTGCAACAGTTCAGAAAAGTCTTTCCATAATTTTTTTTTGAAATCTGCCTGTACAACATTTCTTATTGCACAATAGTATGCCATTATATTCAGTCATTCACCAATTGATGGACATCACTACAGTTTCCAATATTTTGCCTCTATGAAAAGGGATATTATAGATATGTTGTATATCTGTGTCCTTTTCTTTTTTAATAATCTATTTGGGATATGAAGATTATTGAAATTGTTGATCAAAGATTGTGAAGTTTGGTTGCCTTATAGGCATAGTGCCAAATTGCTCTCCAGAACAGTTAAATAACTTCAAAACTTCAACAATGCATTAATTTTCTAATTAGCTCATATCTTCTCTATTAATAATTTTTTCTGGTTTATTCTAATTTTTGTTTCATTTGCTTTGTTTGTACAAAAGCTGAAAATTAGCATTTGATTGTTTTCTAACTGACTTGTAAGAACACTTTTTTAACATTTGTTTTTAAAATTTTGAGCACTGAGATTCTTTCCCTTCTTCTTTCCCCCTCAGTCATTGAGAATGTAACAATTCATAGTAATGCAAAACATTTCCATAATTTTAACATTGTGAAGAAAACACAGACCAACCTCCCTAAACAAGCAGCCCTCAAGAAAAATAAAGTTTAAAAAAGCTAAAATCTGCATTCAGACACCATCAGTTCATCAGTATGAACATCATTTTTCAATACAAATCATCAGAATTGTATTGAATCATTGTATTGCTGAGAATAGTTAGATTGATATCTAGTCATATGAAAAGTTGCTCCAAATCACTATTGATCAGAGAAATGCATATTAAGACAACTTTGAGGTACCACTACACAACTATCAGATTGGCTAAAATGACAGGAAAAGATAATGATAAATGTTGGAGGGGATGTGGGAAAACTGGGACACTGATACATTGTTGGTGGAACTGTGAATGGATCCAACCATTCAGGAGAGTAATTTGGAGCTATGCTCAGAAAGTTATCAAACTGTGCATACCCTTTGACCCAGCAGTGTTTCTATTGGGTCTATATCCCAAAGAGATCTTAGAGGAAGGAGAGGGACCCACATGTGCAAGAATGTTTGTGGCAGCCCTTTTTGTAGTGGCTAGAAACTGGAAACTGAAGGGATGCCCATCAATTGGAGAGTGGCTGAATAAATTATGGTATATAAATGTTATGGAATATTATTGCTCTGTAAGAAACGACCAGCAGGACGATTTCAGAGAGGCCTGCAGAGACTTGCATGAGCTGATGCTGAGTGAAACGAGCAGAACCAGGAGATCATTATATACAGCAACAACAATATTACATGATGATCAATTCTGAGGTCCATGGCTCTCTGCAACAAAGAATTGTCTCAAAGCAGTTCCAATTGTTCAGTGAAGAACACCATATACACCTAGAAAGAGGGATATGAAATATGGACCACAACATAACATTTTCATGCTCTCTATTGATGTTTGCTTGCATTGTGTTTCCTTTCTCTGATTTTCTTTTTTTTCTTCTTGTAGATAGGATTTTTCTTGCACAACTTGTCAAGTATTTCAACATTATTAACATGCAGTGGACTTCCTGCCATCTAGGGGAGGGGAGGGGACTGGGGGTAAAAGTTGTAATGGAAAGCTTTGTAAAGATCAATGCTGGGGAACTACCCATACATATGTTATACAAATAAAAAGCTTTAATAAAAAAAAAGAGAATAGTTAGGTTGATTTTAGCTGATTATTTTTCACAATATTGCTGTAACTTTGTACACAGTACACTTCACTTTGTATCAGCTCATGAAAGTCTTTTCAGGTTTTTCTGAAGTATCCTTATTATTTCCTATAGCAAAATAATATTTCATTAAAGTTACATATCACAATTTATTCAGTCATTCCCCAATTGATGAGAATCCCCTAAATTTTCAAATGTTTGCCGTCAGAAAAAAAACTACTATAATTTTTTGTATATATTGATCTTTTTAAAAAAAATCTCTAATGGGTTAGAGATTTTGTAATTATTTTTTTATAATTTTGGCTTTGTTTCGTGAAGTGATTTTTAAATCTTTCAATTGCTATTTTAAATTTATTCTTTTATCTTTGCAAATAGATGCAAAAATAGTTTTCGACATTCCCCTTTGCAAAAGCTTTTGTTCCAAAAATTTCCCCCTCCTCCCCATCCCTTCTCTAGATAACAATATGATACAAATTAAACATGTACAAGTCTTCCAGACATACTGCCATATTCACTAACTTGCATGACAAAAATCAGATCCAAAAAAGAAAAATATATATATATATGAAAAAAGCAGAAGGAAACAATAACAAAAAAGGTGAAAATACTATGCTTATATGCACAATCAGTCTCCATAATTCTTTCTCTGGATGTGGATGGCAATTTCCATCAAAAATATGTTGGAATTGCTTTGAATCATTTCATTGTTGAAAAGCCCCAACTTCATCACAGTTGATCCTAATCTTGTTGCTCACTTAACATAGCATTAATTCATGTAAGTATTTTCAGGTGTTTTTGAAATGAGCTATCTCATATTATTTTAAAAGAATAATAATATTCCATTACATTCATATACCATAACTTGTTCAGCCATTTCCCAGCTGATGAGCTTACTCAATTCCCAGTTTCTTGTCACAATAAAAATGACTGTTACAAACATTTTTAGGCATGTGAATACTTATTCCTATTTTATGATCTCTTTTGGATACAGATGTAGTAGAGACACTTCTATATTGAAAGATATGCAAAGTTTAATAGTCCTTTGGGCATCATTCCAAAGTGATCTCCAGAATGTTTGAATCAGTTCACAAGTCTATCAACAATATCTTAGTGTCACAGTTTTCCCAGAATTCCTCCAATAGTCTTTATCATTTCCTGTCATCTTAGCCAATCTCAGCTATGTGAAGTAATATCTTAATTTGCATTTATCAAATCAGCAATGATTTAGAGCATTTTTTCATATGACTACAAATGGTATTAATTTCTTCATCTGAAAATTATCTGTTCATATTCTTTGACCATTTATCAATTGGAGAATGACTTGTATTCTTATAAATTTGAGACAAATCTCTATATATTTTAGAAATTAGGCATTTATCAGAAAGACTGCATGGAACAAATTCCTCCAGGCTTGTGTTTCCCTTTAAATTTTGGCTGCATTTTTTTTAACTTTTCTTTTTAAATTTAATGCAATCAAAATAATCTTATAGTATTGCCCTTTATGTTTAAATCATGAAACTTTTTCGACTTTATCTTTGTATAAGGTGTTAGATGTTGACCAATTCCTTAGTTCTGCCATATTACTTTTTAATTTTCCAAGCAAATTTTGTCAAATACTGAGTTTTTATCTCAGAAGTTGGAAACTGTGGGTTTATCAGAAATTAAATTGTAATAGCCATTGACTATTGCATCTTCTGAATCTAATCTATTACGCTGATCTACTACTCGTTTTTTTAAAATTTTAATTAGTCTTTTATTTTCAAAATATATGCATGAATAATTTTCAACATTCATCATTGCAAAACCTTGTATTCCCCAATTTTTCCCTTCCTTCCCCCTAACCTCTCCCCTAGATGGTAAATTATCTAATGTATGTTAAAAAGATGCAATTCTTCTTCATTCCTTGTATAAATCTGACATGGCCATGGTGTATTATCCTGGGCATGACTTTTTGTAATCTCTTTGCAGATATTTTATTTAAGATTTTGACATGAATATTCATTAGCAAAATTGGTCTATAATTTTCTTTCTCTGTTTTGACCGTACCTTGTTTAGGTATCAGAACCATGTCTATGTCATAAAAGGTATTTGGTAGGACACCTTCTTTCCCTATTTTTCAAATAGTTTCCATAATATTGTAATTAATTTTTCTTTTAAATTTTTGATAGATTTCCCTTGTAAATTCATCTGGCCCTGAAGATTTTTTTCTTGGGGAGTTGATTAATAGCTTATTATATTTCTTTTTCTAAAATTGATTTATTTAAGTAATTTATTTTCTTTTCTGTTAATTTTGATAAGCTATATTTTTGTAAGTATTTCACTTAGATTATAAAATTTATTGGCATATAGTTGAGCAAAACAATTCCTAATTATTGCTTTAATTTCCTTTTCATTGGTAGAAAATTCTCCCTTTTCATTTTTGAGAATAAGAATTTGATTTTCTTCTTTCCTTTTTCTAATCAAATTTACTAAAGGTTTATCTATTTTGTTGGCTTTTTCATAAACCCAACTATGTTTTATTTATTAAATCAATAGTTTTCTTAGTTTCATTTTTTTCATCTCCCCTTTTAATTTCAGAGTTTAAAATTTGTTATTTAATTTGGATTATTTTATTGGTTCTTTTTTCTAATTTTTTTTTAGTTGCATGTCCAATTCATTGATTTTCTCTTTATTTTATGCAGGTAACTAGCTAGAGATATAAAACTTTTCCTAAGAATTGTCCTACATGCATTGTATAAATGTCACTATGCTGTCTCATTATTGTCATTCTCTTTGTTGAAATTATTGATTGTGTCTCTGTTTTGTAGTTTCATCCACTCATTCTTTAGGATTAGGTTATTTAGTTTCCAATTAATTTTTGGTCTATTTTCTCCTGGCCTATTATTGCATGTAATTTTTATTGCATCATGATTTGAGAAAAATTCATTTACTATTTCTTCCTTTTTGCATTTGATTTTGAGGTCTTTATGTCTAAATACATTGTTAATTTTTATAGGTTTCATGTAGTCCTGAAAAACAAAGTATATTCCTCTGTGTCTCCATTCACTTTTCTCCAAATGTCTATCATAATTAATTTTCTAGAAGTCTATTTACCTCCTAAATCTCTTTCTTATTTATGTTGTTTAATTTATGTAGTTCCGACAAAGCAAGGTTGAGATCCTCAACTAATAAAGTTTTTCTGTCATATTCTTCTTACAGCTCTCTTATCTTCTCTAGAAACGCAGATGCTATTCCCCTTGGTGCATATATATTTAGTATTGATATTACTTCATTATCTATGCTGCCACTAGCAAGATGTAGCTTCCTTTGATATCTCTTTTAATTAATTATATTTTTGCTTTTGGTTATCTGAGATCAGGATCACTACCCCTGCTTTTTTACTTCGGCTGAAGCATAATAGATTTTGCTCCAGCCTTTTACCTTCAATCTGAATGTATCACTCTGCTTTAAATGTGCTTCTTGTAAACAATATATTGCAGGATTCTGACTTTAAATCCAGCCTGTTATCCACTTCTGTTTTATGGGAGAGCTCACCCCATTCCTATTCCCAAGTAAATTACTAACTCTGTATTTTTCACCATCTTATTTTCCCCAACTCATACTTTTCCTTTTCTATTTCAACTTTTCTCTCCTCTTCAGTAATTTATTTCTGATTTCTTCTGTCCTCAAATGACCATCCCCCTTTTCAGCCTCTTTCCCTTTCTACTTCTTTTCTCCCTTATATCAGCCTCCCTCTTTTCTTTCCCCCTTTCCCTCCTACTTTCCTATAGGGTGAGACAAGTTTCTCTGTGAAGTCAAATATGTCTCATATTTTCTCTTAGAGCCCATTCTGATGAGAGTAAGATTCACACAGTACTCATTCCCCTCCCTTTTTTCCCTCAATTGTAATTTTTTTCCCTTTTCTTCCAGTAAAATCCCCTTTTCTCCTCTAATTTCTTTTATATAATCACAATAAAATCAAATTATACCTGCACCCTCTAAGTATATTCATAACAGAGATACAGATCTCAAGAGTTAAGCATATCATCTTCCCATATAGGGAAGATATAAAGATATATACCATATATTATATACATATACATGTACATATATATCCTGTATAAACTTTTTATCTTTTATTTTTTTTAGCTTTTTAACTTTCAAAAGAAAATCATTTTTCTTTCCTTTTTATGGTTCTCTTGACTTCTGCATTTGAAGATGAAATTTTCTGTTCAGAAATTAATGAAACTTGTAGGTTTCATTGAATGTCAATTGTTTTCCCTGAAAGTTAATCACTTAATTTTGCTGCTTAGTTGAATCTTGGCTGCAATTCAAGTTATTTGTCTTTAGGTATATCAGATTCCATGCCCTTTGATTCTTTAAACTAGAAGCTGCAAGGTTCTGGGTCATCCTAATTGTGGCTCCTTTATATTTTAATTGTTTCTATGAGTTTTCGGGAATTCTAATTTTGAGGTCTCTTTCCGGAGGTGATCAGTGAATTCTGTCAATGGCTCTTTTACTATCTGGTTCTAGGACATCAAGTAAGTTTTCCTTGATGATTTCGTGAAAGATGATGAGTAGACTCTTTCTTTTAATATGGTTTTCAGAAATTTCAATAATTCTTAGATAATCTCTCCCACATCTATTTTACAAGTCAATTGTTTTTTCAATGAGGTAGTTTACATTTTCTTCTATTTTTTTTTTTTTACTTTGGGGGATTTGCTTGACTGATTCTTGAAGTCTTATTGAGTCTTTCACTTCCATTTTTTTCAATTCAGATTTTTAGTGAATTATTTTCTTTAAATAGCTTTTTTATTTCCTGTTGCATTGGGGCAATTGAACTTTTAAATGAGGTGTTTTGTTAATTGTTTTTTTTTTCCCATTTCACAAATTCTATTTTTCATCTAATTGGATTCTTTTTCAAACCTATTTTGTAAGGAGTTTTATGATTTTTCAATTTCACTAAATCTATTTTAAGGAGTTTCCTTCAGATAATTTTTCCCTTTCCAAACCCTCTTGCAAAGTTCTCATTTCCTTTCCCCATATTTCTTCCAACTCTCTTTTCAAATCCTTTTTTACTTCTTCCAAGAGAACCTGGTGAGATGGGGATAAACTCCTATTACCCTTTGGAGCTTTATTTGTAAATGATTAGTTTTTAGGATCCTCAGGGTTTAAGGTCTGTTCTTCTCTTTCTCCATAAAAGCTTTTTATAGTTAAAGCTCTCTTGCTTTTTTGCTTATTTATTTTTAAAGATTGAGGTCTGCTCTTAGAGCAAAGGAGAAAGCGTCTCAAGTTTCCTCTAGAGCTGATAGCAGTTTAGGCTTCTCTTGGCTGGTGCTGGTTGAATTCTATTGCTGGCTAGGAATGGCAAGGTCCCACATTATTCTGGGGTTCAGAGGCTAACTATTTACCTTTTGTATTTGTGTTGGATGTCTCACAACTAATGTGCTCATCCACTGGCTTTTAACCAAGAAGAGCAGCCAAGAACTACTGTATTTTGGCTGAGTCTCCTGGTAGATTCTTAAGTGGCACCTTGCACTGTGTCTCTGCACTGTGCCTGGACTTGACCATCTTCCTCTTTTTTCTCCACCACCCCTGTTAGCCCCCAATCCTCCACCATCCTGCCCTGTAACCAATTGAAACAGACCTTTTTTGAAGTTCTTCCAAAATATCTTCTGTTGGAAATTTGTTCTACCCCAAATATTTGTAGATTGTGTCATTGCAAAACCAGTTCAGAGGTTTGTTCAGAGGAACAGCAGGAGGAGCTCAGATAAATACCTGTTTACTCTCTGCCATCTTGGCTCTGTCCACCACTACTCTATTTTTTAGCCAATACCAAATGGTTTTGATGAAGGTTAACATCTACTTTATTCTCTGATTCCTAGATATTAGAGAAGTATTCCTTGAAAATTTCTAAAAGCTGACCAAGTAGGATTTATACCAGGGATGCAGGGCTCGTTCAATATCAGGAAAACTATCAGCATAATTAATTATATTAATAACCAAACTAACAAAAACCATATGATTATCTCCATAAATGCAGAAAAAGCCTTTGATAAAATCCAACACCCTTTCCTATTAAAAACACTAGACAGTATAGGAATAAATGGGCTTTTCCTTAAAATGATCAGTAGCATCTATTTAAAACCATCAGCAAGCATCATATGTAATGGAGACAAACTAAAACCATTCCCAATAAGATCAGGAGTGAAACAAGGCCCACTGTCACCATTACTATTTAATATTGTATTAGAAATGTTAGCTTTAGCAATAAGAGAAGAAAAAGAAATAAAAGGAATCAAAGTAGGTAATGAAGAAACCAAATTATCACTCTTTTCAGATGATATGATGGTATACTTAGAGAACCCTAGAGACTCAACTAAAAAACTACTAGAAACAATTCACAACTTCAGCAAAGTGGCAGGATTCAAAATTAATCCACATAAATCATCACTATTTTTATATATTACCAACAAAGTTCAGGAGCAAGAGATAGAAAAAGAAATCCATTCCAAATAGCAGATGATAGGATAAAATATTTGGGAATCTATCTGCCAAGGAAAAGTCAGAAACTATACGAACTAAATTACAAAACACTTTCTACACAAATAAAATCAGACCTAATCAATTGGAAAAATATTAAGTGATCATGGATAGGCAGAGCGAACATAATAAAAATGACAATACTACCCAAACTAATCTACTTATTTAGTGCCATACCAATCAAGCTCCCAAGAAATTATTTTACATATCTAGAAAAAATAGTAGCAAAGTTCATTTGGAAGAACAAAAGTTCAAGGATTTCAAGGGGATTAATGAAAAAAAAGGAAGATGAAGGTGGCCATGCTGTACCAGATCTAAAACTATATTATAAAGCAGCGGTCATCAAAACCATTTGGTACTGGCTAAGAAATAGAGCAGTCGATCAGTGGCACAGGATAGGATATCAGGACTATCTAGGCAATAACCTTAACAATCTAGTATTCGATAAACCCAAAGACACCAGCTTTTGGGATAAATACTCACTATTCGGCAAAAACTGCTGGGAAAATCGGAAACTAGTGTGGAAGAAATTAGGGCTTGACCCATACCTAACACCACATACCAAGATAAGATCTAAGTGGGTTCACGATCTAGATATAAAGAGGGATTTTGTAAGGAAGTTAGAGGAACGTAATATAGTTTATCTCTCAGACCTGTGGAGATGGAATAAATTTATGTCCAAAGAAGACCTGGAACTCCTAATTGAACACCAGATGGATAATTTTGATTATATTAAGTTAAAAAGTTTCTGTACAAACAAAACAAATGCAGACAAGATTAGGAGGGAAGCATCAAACTGGGAAATCATCTTTACATTCAATGGTTCTGATAAAGGCCTCATTTCTAAAATATATAGAGAATTGTCTCATATATATAAGAATTCAAGCCACTCTTCAATAGATAAGTGGTCAAGGGATATGAACAGACAATTTTCAGATGATGAAATTAAAACCATCTCTAGTCATATGAAAAGTTGCTCCGAATCACTATTGATCAGAGAAATGCAAATTACGACAACTCTGAGGTACCACTACACACCTGTCAGATTGGCTAAAATGACAGGAAAAGATAACGATGAATGTTGGAGGGGATGTGGGAAAACGGGGACACTGATACATTGTTGGTGGAACTGTGAACGGATCCAACCATTCTGGAGAGCAATTTGGAGCTATGCTCAAAAAGTTGTCAAACTGTGCATACCCTTTGACCCAGCAGTGTTTCTACTGGGCCTATATCCCAAAGAGATCTTAGAGGAGGGAAAGGGACCCACCTGTGCAAGAATGTTTGTGGCAGCTCTTTTTGTAGTGGCTAGAAACTGGAAACTGAAGGGATGCCCATCAATTGGAGAGTGGCTGAATAAATTATAGTATATAAATGTTATGGAATTTTATTGCTCTGTAAGAAACGACCAGCAGGACGATTTCAGAGAGGCCTGGAGGGACTTGCATGAACTGATGCTGAGGGAAACGAGCAGAACCAGGAGATCATCATACACAGCAACAACAGTATTACATGATGATCAATTCTGATGGATATGGCTCTCTGCAACAAAGAATTGTCTCAAACAAGTTCCAATTGTTCACTGAAGAAAACCATATACACCCAGAGAGAGGGAAATGAAATATGATCCACAATGTAACATTTTCATGATCTCTATTGACATTTGCTTGCATTGCGTTGCCTTTCTCTGATTCTTTTTTTTTTTCTTATAGATAGGATTTTTCTTGCATAACTTCTCAAGCATTTCAACATTATTAACATGTAGTGGACTTCCTGCCATCTAGGGGAGGGGAGGGGACTGAGGGTAAAATATGTAATGGAAAGCTTTGTAAAGATCATTGTTGGGGAACTACTCATACATATGTTATACAAATAAAAAGCTTTAATAAAGAAAAGAAAAGAAAAGAAAAGAAAATTTCTAAAAGCAAACAAACGATTAAACAAAAATGCTATCCTGGTCCTTCTCTGTGTGTGTCTTTTTACTAAACATTTAATGATTTTCATGCGCCATTTTCATTTCTCTTCCCAATATTTCTTCACATCTTACTTGATTTTTAAAATCCGTTTTGAGTTCCTCTATGTCCTGAAACTTTCCTAAATATCCACTTTGGATAAGTGAGTTTTGATTTTGTTGTCTTCTGAGCATGTTTTGATCTTCCTTGTCCCCATCTTAACTTTTTGTCATTGGAATTTTTTTCTGCTGTTTGCTCAATTTCTAGCCAATACTTGGGTTTGTACTCTGTGGTAAAAATAGGTCGCTGTTTCCCAAGTGGAGGATGCACTTCAAGTTTTTGTGCAGTTCTTTTCAGAGGTAATTCTGGAATCCTTTATGTTTTTAGCTCTTCTAATTTTGGTATGATTGATGAATAATTGTATTTATTACTCTCTTGTACTATGTACTGGTTTGTGAGTGATCAAAAGTATTCTTTTTAAACTGCAAAACTATGACTAAAGTCTGTCTTTCCTGGTGGCTGCAAGCTCTGCTACACAATGGGACTACAAGGCAAAACTGTGATGCAGATCCAAGTATAGGCAAAGCAATTGAGTGCTGCTCCTGGTGTCTGCAAAGTGACCTCTGCAAATCTCCTTCTGACCTATTGTGTGATCCCATTACCACTTGACCTGACAGAACACCACTGTTGGCACAAATTCATTCACCTCAAGGTCTGATCCTGGTTTTCTGGACAATGTTTGTGCTGGATCCTCTGCTGGACTGTACTCCATTCTCACTCTGGTGCAACACACCTTGCATACTTAACTTCTATGACATCTTAGACTGAAAGAGTGCTTCACTAAAATTTTTTTGGTAGATTCTGTCAGTTGGGAATTTGTTTAGATTCATTTTTATAGGTATTTGGAGGAAGAGGAGTTTCAATCAAGATGGTGGAACAAGGAAACTGTTGAGCACTCCCAATTTCCCTCAAAAATCGAATGAAAACCACCTCAAAATAGAGTCTGGAATAATAGAGCCTATGAAGAGATGAAATGAAAGAATTTTCCAGCTCAAGATAGCATGGAAGGTCTTTAACAAACGTCAGCCTCACTGGGAAGAAAGGGGTGCACAGCAGACCATGTCCAGCAAAACCAGTGGAAGAGGTTTTTTCTTTTTTTTTAAGCTTTTTACTTTATATACATGGATAATTTTTTCAACATTGATGCTTGCATAGCCTTGTGTTTCAGATCTTTCCCTCCTTGCCCACACCCACTCCCCTAGATGACAAACAATGCAATATAAGTTTTACATGTTAAAAAATATATGTTACTGTAGTATATTTCCTGCCATCTAGGGGACGGGGTAGGGGTTAGGGAGGAAAAATTTGTAACAAATAGCTTTGCAAGGGTCAATGTTGAAAAATTACCCATAGATATGTTTTGCAAATAAAAAGCTTTAATAAAAAATAAATAAAATAAAATATATGTTAAATCATAATTAGCATGTATTAGATTATCTGCCATCTAGGGGAGGGGTTGTGGGGAAGGAGAGAACAATCTGGAACAGAAAGCTTTGCAAGGGCTATTGTTGAAAAATTAGCTATGCATATGTTTTGCAAATAAAAAGCTTTAATAAAAATAATAAAATGAATAAAATAAAAAATAAAATATATGTTAGATCCAATATGTGTAAACATCTTTATACAATTCTCTTGCTGCACAAGAAAGATCAGATCAAAAAGGAAAGTAAATCATTAAAAAAAAACAAAATGCAAGCAAATAACAACAAAAAGAGTGAGAATGTTGTGTTGTAATTCACATTCATTTCCCACAGTCTTCTATCTGGGTGTAGATGGCCCTCTTCCTCAACACATCATTGGAACTGGCATTAATCCTCTCACTGTTGGAAAGTCATATTAATCAGAATTGATCATTTAATTACCCTTTAATTAATTTGATTAGAGGGAAAAATTACTAGCATCAGAAATAAAAAGCTTAAACATCATCAATGAAGAAATGATTTGGAGTTATATATATTTATATATACATGCATATATATACATATATGTGTATATATATATACGGAGAGAGAGATAGCGAGCTATATATGTCTATATATATGTCTATTTCTATATCTATGTATCATCTCATAAGCAATTGTCTTAACTAGTATTTAAACACCGGTACTTTGATTCAAAATCCATTGCTCATACCATGATAAAGCATACAATTCATTTAATCCATGTATTACCAGAATCAGGGGGACACAACAGTTACCCAGAGTGGAAAACTAACAGTTTTTGTTAATAGCCTTGAAAAAATCTTTAGTATTTCTTCACAGTAGAAATGCCTGGACGTTGAAAAATGAAAGCTTTAAGAAAGAAACCTCCCTTGACAGTGTTCAAAGCTGCCCAATTGTTTTGTTAATGCCAGGTATCTTTGGAAGCAAATAGAGAACAGTTCAAACAAGAAGAGAGTATTGTACTATCAATATGATGCACCTCAATTTGAACCCCTTTCTGGGCCACTTGGTACCTGTGTGATTTCAGTCAAGAAGTTAACATCTTAAAGGTCTGTTTCCTTGGCTGTGCAAAGAAGATTATATTACTTTCATGCCTCTTCCAAATCATAACTCCACTTATCTTTTCAATAACAGAACAATGTGAATATGCTTCTGGGATGTCTTTGTCTCCATCTTTTTTATATTAGTTTGTGCTGGGTCATTCTTCTTACTCTGGAGAAATGTAACTTTGCTGGTCAGTGATCCAATACCTGCCATTTGCCAAACACTGTGCTAGATTCAATAGAGACACATATAATGAACAAAGCAATCTTTACTAACAAAGAACATAGTCTAAAAGAAGAAGCAAAAATGATACAATAAGCCTATTTGGATAAATATGGAGAAAAATAAATGCACAAGATAAAAAGAAGTTTCTGTTCTTTCAATGCTTGGAAAGCTCTGCCTTGCCCTTGCCTCATCTTTTTTACTCTTTTGCATAGCTACCTATAACTGGATTCATTCTCGGTAACAAATTGCCCTTTTCATTGTTGCAATTCGTGCCATGTGATTTATATTTATGTTAGCCTTTCTAAATCCAGATATCCAAACACTAAATAAATCATTTCTTGGCTTTCTATTTCTGTACTTTTGATTCTGGGATAGTCTGCTGCTAAGTCTTTCCTGCTGGCCAAGTTAAGTTGGTACTCATACCTCAGAGCTAGTACATCCTGGTGATCAGCTTCATTTTCCTAGGTTTATCACTTTTCCTCCAGAATATCCCAGATCATTATCTTAAAAGTATATGGGACCTGAGAGGTTACAGGAACCATAGTTAAGTTAATTGACCTACCCAAGGTCCCAAAACTAAAAAGTGTGTATATTAGAAATCAAATATAGTTCATAATGAAACTAGTCGTTTTATCTCCACTTATAAAAAATACATCTTCACATAACTCATCATATTATTAACAATGGATTTACTGTTCCCTTTCTCTTTTTGATACTACAAAAAACTGGTTCATTCAGTTCATAGGCAGGGCCTCCACAAAAACATTGTAATATAAATATAAGGTTATCATCTCCCCATAAATGACCAGGAAGCTTCACTCTCATATATTTCCCAGTATTTATACTGAAAAAAAGGTTCGATAATTAAATATTCTATGTTGTCCTTATCTTAAAGTATTTTCTTATATTTTATTTCAGTTTTGGCTAAAATTAACTATTTAAAATTTGAATTCCATTTTAAAACCCTACTTGGAAATAACATAGTGTCTCATCTTAATTTTTCTCATTTATAAAATGAAATTAGACTTTATAAATTCTAAAGACTTTTAAAAATGAAAATGTATACACCTGTGATTTCATGATCTCTTTTCTGTGTTTTTGTTTATGTCTTTGTCAAAGATCTAGAATATTGAGGAGGCAGAGCCAAGATTGTGGAGTAAAGGCAGGGACATTCCCAATGTCTCCAAACTGCTCGAAATTCTTTTAAATAATGACTCTAAACAAATTTTGGAGCATCAGAACACCCTAAAAGATGGAGTAGAACATTTTCCAGCCAAAAGAAAGTTAGAAACTCAGCAGAAAAGATCCAGCATACAGCCTGGAGGAAGCCCGGCCTGACCTCTGAATCTGCAGCAGTGTTGGTGACTTCTAGAGCTCTTACCACAGAGACACCAAACAGGAGCTGGAAGGTCAGCAGAAAAGATCTGTGGAAGCAGAATGGGAGCCCAGCACACAGTCCCAGTGTAGGCCAGTCCCTAGCCCCAGCTCTGACCCATACTCCAGCATCACTGAGAATGGACCTCTGAATCACCAAAAGTGATGAAAACTTCTGGGGCCTTTCCACCCAGATATACCAAGGAGGACTGGGAAGATCAGGAAACAGGATCTGTGGCACCAGGGTGGGAGTCTGATGTGCTATCCCAGTGCAGCCAAGCCAGCAGAGCCCCAGCCCTAGCCAGCACACTGGATTTTACAATTACAGTGGGGTGGGGGACACATCTAACAGTTCCAGGTCAGTAAAGAATGCTTGTGGTCAGATTCCTAAAAGGATTTCTGAAAACAACTGCACAAAATCCCTGAAATTTGGAGCAGTGTACCTCCAACCCTGGCAAGAGAGCTGTACTTTGACAGAGTTAAAAGCTGAGTAATAGGATAGAAAAAAAATGAGCAGAAAACAAACAAAAAATATGTTTCTGACCAATCACACACTCAGAAGATGACAACGAAGTCAAAGCTCCTACATCCAAAACCTCCAAGAAAAATAAGAATTGGGCTCAGACCATTGAAGACCTCAGAAGAGGCTTTGAAAATCAAGTAAGAAAGCTAGAGGGAAAATTAGTGAAAGAATTAAGAGGTGCAAAAGGAAATACAAAAAGGTAATGCTGAGAAGAATACTTTAAAAAGCAAAATTGGTCAATTGGGAAAGGAGGTACAAAAGCTCACTGAGGAAAATAATTCATTGAGAAATAGAATTGAGCAAATGGAAGCTAATGAGTTTATGAGAAATCAAGACACAAAAAAGCAAAACCAAGAAATGAAAAAAATAAAAAAAATGTGAAATATTTCATTGGAAAAAACAACTGATCTGGAAAATATATCCAGATGAGATCATTTTAAAATTACTGGCTACCTATAAATCATGGCGAAAAAAAAAAAGACCCTGGACATGATCTTTCAAGAAATTACCAAGGAAAACTATCCTGGTATTCTAGAATCATAAGGTAAAATAGATATTGAAAGAATTCACTTATTTCCTCCTGAAAGAGATAGCAAAATTAAAAATTCTCAGGAAAATTATAACCAAATTCCAGAAATCTCAAGTCAAGGAGAAAATTTTGCAAATATCCAGAAAGAAATAATTCAAGTATAGTGGAGCCATAGTCAGCATAATGCATGATCTACCAATTTCTACATTAAAGGATTTTAAGGCTTAGAATATGCTGTTCTGGAGAACAATGGAATTAGGATTGCAGCCAAGAATGTCCTGCCCCAGCAAAAGTGAGTATAATCCTTCAGAGAAAAAGGTAGTCATTCAGCAAAACAAAGGATTTTCAAGAATTTGTTATGAAAAGACCAGAACTGAATGGGAAATTTGATTTTCCAGTACAGCTCTCTGGAGAAATATAAGGAGGTAATCAGAAAAGTGATATTATAAGGGATTTAATAAGGTTTATCTGTTTACAGTCTAACATGGGAATATAATACCTATAACTCATTAAACTGTACTCATTATTATGGCCATTAGAAGGAGTGTATTTACAGATGTAAGTTGAATACAAAAGAATAATATCTTATTTTTTTAATGATGAAAGTAAGGGGTGAGAGGAATGGGAGAGTACTGGGAGAAAGGGAAAGGGAGAAATGGAGTGGTGGAAATTATCTGACATAAATATAGGCAAGAAAAAGCTTTTATAGGGGAAAAGGAGAAGGAGAGGAGGAGTTAGGAGAACCTTAGTCTCATCAGAATTGGTTCAAATAGGAATAACATACTCAAAAGGGATATAGAAATCTGTCTTACCCTGCAGGAAAAATAAAAAAGAAATGGGATATGGGAAGGGGGGAGGGTGATACAAGAGAGGGCATATTGGGCGAAGGAGTGGTCAGTAGCAAAACACTTTGAAGAGGGAAAGGGTAAAAGGGGAAAGAGAATAAATGGGAAGAAATACAATTAGCAAGAGTAATTGTAAAAAAAATTCCAAAGCAAGCTTCTCTGATGAAATATTATTATTCTCTGGGAAATGATGAGCAGAAGGCTCTCAGGAAAAGTAAATAAACAAACAAATCTGGAAAGTACTCCATGAACAAAGTGAAATATATTGTATACAAAGTAATAATGTTCTGGGACGATTACCTGCAAATGATTTTATAGTTCTCAATAGTACAATTGTCCACACCTACTCTGAAGGACTTATGAGGAAAGATTGCATTTATATCCAGAGAAGGAACTGAAGATAGAAGTCTGAAGATAGATCGAAAGCATTCTCTATGTCTCTATCCATCTTTCTCTTCATTTTTAAATTAATTTTTCTTGAGGGTTTTTATTTTCATAAGGGTGGAAGATCTATGTTTTCTTTCACAACTTGACTTTTATGGAAATGTTTTACATAAATTCCCATGTGGTTTTTTAATTGTGGTTGGGGATAAGGGAGATGATAACCTAAAAGTCAATAATCTTTAAAAAATGAAAAAATATTGTTTTGAATGTAATGGGTAAAATATTGAATAAAAAGGAAAAAAAGATCTACCATATTTTTCATCTTTAAAAAAGAAAAATAGAAGATAGATATTGAATTGATATTGAAAGATATTAAAAATTATATGGGTTAAAGGTTCATAGTTGATACATACACATATATATGTAGATAGAGATTTTGACAGATATAAATATAGAAATCACTAATACAGTTATAAATATTGGTATAGGTATACCCTTGCAATATAAATATAGACAAATGTTCAGACTAATTTATAGATATAGTTATAGATTTGTATGAAAGGCAGTGTAAATAAAAGAGTGTGGTGTGGTGAAAGTGGCACTGAATTTACAGGGTCTGAATTTGAATTTGAATTCTTTTACTCCTATTTACTCTTGATCTTGCATTAGAGATCTTGGATCTCTTAGAGTTTGGATTTTTAATGTATAAAATGTGGACTAAATGATCCTGAAGATCTTTTGCAGCTTTAGTTCTTTGATCCTTGTTCCCATTTTCCTGAAAAATTTTCTCCTATGCTTTTTCTCCTTCCTAGTTTAATAAGCTGCATTCATGGAGAGGAATCTGGAGGCAAAAAAAAAAAAAGTTTTTCAAAGCCCCTTTTCCTTTGCATGACAAAGCTCAAATATGGGCTCATAGCAACATCTGAGCATAAGCAAAAAGAGAGATAAATATCTCTCAGTATTTATAATTATCATTTCCTATTTTAAATATTTGGTATAGAGTCAGGTATTGTCAATGACACAGGATGCTTAAAAGCTGCCTTGAAGGCTTTGTAAGTCAGAGCACATTTCCTGATCATGTTTTTGTTTCTTTCTAAACTGTACTTCATGTTCTTTTGAAATGCGCCCCTTTCTCCTTCCTCTGGCACTTTGTGTTTTCTTTCTATTAACAGAACTATTCTGACTACATTGGAAATTTGGGAAGAACATTTGATTTTTAGCAAAGGTGACATATTTATGACTTGTTTGTTTGTTTTCTGCCTAAGTTGGCAGTTTTCAAAGCCTTAAAATAATCACTTGGATTTTCAAAGGCAAGCCTGAGAGCTTCTTTAAGCACTTTTCAGAAATAATTCTCTCATCTGAATTGCTATTTAATGGGCTCTTTTCCTAAAATTCTCATCTTCTTTGCATCTTGCAGAACCTTTCCCCAAGATTTCTTTGTGCATTAGAAATCTAATTTTCCTGAAACTACCTATGAAGACCTAGGCAAAAGGTTCTCTTTTGAGCATTTCTTCAAATAAAGAAATTAAGATATTGACTGGTTACATGATCACCTCACTATCACACCTTGAATAATTTTCATCGTCTTTTTCATACATTTGGTCAATCATGATAGGACATCTTATTTATTAATAAAATAGCATTAATGATATCTACCTAGTATTGATGCAGTATCTAAAATTTATAAGGCACCATGCTAATTGTTTATTAGTTATTATCTCATTTGATTATCACAACAATGCCCTAGATGTAGGTGCTGTTAACTCAATTTTGCAAGGGAGGAAACTGAAGCAAAAAAAAAAATGATACAGTAACCTACCTAGAGTTACATAGACAGCGTGTAAGTATGGATCTGAAATTAGTTACTGCTAACTCTAGACCCAGTACTGTATCAGTTGTACTAGCTAGCTGCCTTGTGTTCTTCAAAATAGAAAAAAATGGCTCTTGTTGAGTTAGACTTGGCTTCTTTTTTTCCTTACTATTTCCTAAGAATTCAGCAGTTCTTTTACTGAAAAGATGCAATCTAGGATTTAGAGGATGACTGCTAGACTCAAGTGACAAAAATCCATTAATATTCAAAAGTAGCCAAGTTTAAATCTTAATAAAAAAGGAGATAATGTTGCTTGTTATTATAAGAATCTGGTTCTTTTCCTGAGCAGAAAGTGTGCAATGTTAGGTAATGGATAGAGAATCTGCTTTGAAATCATAATGAGTTGGATTTACCATTCATACATATTGAATAACAAATCAATTATATGATAAACTCCAAGAACATAAGCCATTTAGTGAATTTGTGTGTGTGTGTGTGTGTGTGTGACATAGAGAGAGAGACACAAACACAAAGAGAAAGAGAGAGGTAAAGACAGAGAAAATTAGAGATACAAAGAGGCACAGAGAGAGAAAGAGAAAGAGACAGAGAGAGAAAAAGAGACAGTGAGAGAGAAAGAGACACACAGAGAGAAAGAAACAAAGACAAAGACAAATTAATAAGCAAACAAAAATACAGAACATTCCAGAATAAAATAAACAGATTGGGTAGGGTTAAGGAATAATCTGTGAAAGATGCAGCATCTGAATTATGTTTTGAAAAAAAATCAACAATTCTAAGATGCAGGGTTAAGGAATCAGTATATTACAGTCACAAGAGCTACTGAAAAGGTACAGTAAAAAATGTAATTATATGAGTAGGTAACATCTATAAGAAGAGTATGATTCAAATAGACAATTAAAGAAGAGCAATGTTATTTAGAAAGTTCAAAAGTTGGGAATCAGATTGTGGAGGATTTTGAGTGGAAGGGTGAAGATTTTCTTTTTTATCCTAGAGGCAAAAGGGAGCTATTGAAGAACTTTTAGTAGCAGAGTAGATGAATGATCTGTTTCATGATCTTATCTGGATTTTTAAAAGACTAATTTGGTTTATTTGGGAAACTTGAATTAGATTTAGGACATAGTAAATTTAGGGAGATCAACTAGAAGCCTATTGAATTAATCTAAATAATAGGTGGTAAGGAATTGAACTTGATGAGTTAGAGAATTAAACTGGTACAAGAGAAGTTGTAGGTATAGAATCAACACAACATGGCAAGTATTCAGATATTAGAGTTAGGGGAAAGGGAATAAATAAATAATAGTGTAATCTTGCAGAACTCTGTAGAGAGAATAGGTATATCAGGAAATTAATTTTAAGATGAATGTAGTTAGAAATGCCAAATACATTATCTGTTTGGAGATGTCCAATAAAAAGCAATGTGTGAGTTTAGATCAGGAGAGTTTAAAAAAAAAGCTATCTAGATTCGAGAACCATAGAGACAGAAATAGAAATAGTCAACCAAAACACTCTGAAGGGAAAGAAGTATGACAGGAACAGGATTGTTGGATTACTAAAACAAAGAAAGTGTAAGAATGCAAGAATTCAAGGAAGAAAAAAAAAGAATAGGTAGATTTCACAGACATGAGGCAATAGGAGAGATGAAAAGATAGTTGACTATATTCATAGAGACAAATTTCTGACTTTTTGGTTTTGATGTTCCAATTTTAAAATGCTAAGAATTTTGTCATTTATTTATTCATAAAGCATTAATTAAGTAATAATCAATGTTGGAACTAGGATTCTGACTTCCAACGCATGATAACATATGATTTGCCTAAGCAATTAACCCTTTTGGGAGAGTAGAAAGACTACTGCATTAGAGACAGAAAAGGTAGGTTTATATTTCAGTTCTACCACTTACCTTCTGTATTTACTTAAACACTCTAATATCAGTTTCTTTACTGTAAAATGAAAAGGTTTCAATAGATTCTTTGTAGTTCATAAGACTGTGATGCTTAGTGACAAAATCAAATATTATTTCTTAAATACCACTTATATCCTCAACAAAATACTATCTTTCTCCTCCTCAAGTGTCTAGAAGCTATCCAGTGGGGCTACCATTCATTGATCTTCATTTTATCTGTTCATCCTGTATCAATTAACAAGTTAATCTTCTACATTGTCAATTAATTAATTCATAATTAATGTTTAAAAATATTTATGGTACCATGTTTTATTTACAGATTTTTTTCAAATTCTGTATAAAATAGGCAAATGCAAATACACCATAGTAAAAGCAGAATTACACTGAAATATAAAATAATTATTTAACATGTATTTAAAGGTCAATAAAAAGCCCTCTACAGAATTTCATTAATTGAAAGTGGGAAAAAAATCTCCTAATTCTCAAAGCTCATTCCTTTAAGATAGAATTCATATCCCATCACCATGCAGTCCTATTCTTTTCCTCAATAACTTGAAACTGGCATGCTAAAAAGCATTATAAATACTATTTATGATTTCAAAAATCTTTTGCTATCAATATAATTTCTTCTTTACAAGAGAAGAAAATCTGTAGTTTGAGGTAACAATTATGGAGAAATAATGGGAAAATAAAAACAAACATCCCATAAAATGAGAAAAGTCTGAAGGGTTTGGAATCTTCAGGGATGGAGGAAATACTCCTCCTAAATAAGAATCCTGATCATATTATGCAATTAGAAAAGAACTGGAAGTATGTACGTACTGCTAGTCTCACCAGGTACCACTGATGTTTCCTCCAGCTTGAATTCCCCGTGTTGAAGAAACCATCTATTGGATAGCTAGCTCATTTGGAATTAAAAGTGATGGCTACAACCATGGTATGCTAACCTTAAGAAATATACCTAAAGAATTCAATAACTTATCTATGACATGTGTTATCTCAAATTATATATGGTATATAAGAAAAAAAATATTTTCCATTAATTCACGTTATTTTTTTTAGATGTCTGACTTTGTATAAATAAGGTCAAAGCCATTCTACTTTTCTAGGGCAAATGTTGTAATACTCTATTCTTCAAAGTCCTCATTGTCCTATATTATTTCTTTTTTTTTTTCATTGCAAAACATATGTATGGGTAATTATTCAACATTAATCCTTACAAAACTTTCTGTTACAAATTTTTCCCCCAACTCCCCACCCCTCCCCTAGATAGCAGGATATCCACTACATGTTAATTATGTTAAAATACTTGACAAATCAAATATACGTATACATATATCTACACTTATCATTGTGAAAGAAAAATCATATCTACAAGAAAGAAAAATCAGAAAAAAAAACAATACAAATAAAACATCAACAGAGAGCATGAAAATGTTATGTTGTGGTCCACATTTCACATCCTTCTCTCTGGGTGTAAATGGCTTTTTTCAGAGAACAATTGGAAGTGTTTTGAAACATTTCATTGTGGAAGAGGGTCATGTCCATCACAACTGATCATCATATAATATTGTTGTTGCCATGTATAATGATTTCCTGGTTCTGCTCATTTTATTCAGCATCAGTTCATGCACGTCTCTCCAGGCCTCTCTGAAATTGTCCTGCTGGTCATTTCTTACAGAGCAATAATATTCCAAAATATTCACATACCATAATTTATTCAGCCATTCTCCAATTGAAGGACATCTATTCAATTTCCAGTTTCTAGCCACTACAAAAAGGGTTGCCACAAACATTCTTGCACATGTGGGGCCCTTTCCTTCCTTTATGATTTCTTTGGGATATAAGCCCAATAGAAATGCTGCTGGGTCAAAGGGTGTGCACAGTTTCATAACTTTTTGAGAATACTTCCAAATTGCTCTCCAGAATGGCTACATCCGTTCACAGGTCCACCAACAATGCATCTGTGTCCCAGCCTTCCCACATCCTCTCCAACATTCATCATTATCTTTTCCTGTCATTTTAGCCAATATGACAGGTATGTAGTAGTACCTCAGGGTTTTCTTAATTTGTATTTCTCTAATCAAAGTGATTTGGAGCAACTTTTCATATGATCAAAAAAATAGTTTGAATTTCATCCTCTGAAAATTGTCTGTTCATATCCGTTGACCATTTATCAATTGGAGAATGGCTTTAATTCTTATAAATATGAGACAGTTCTCTATATATTTTAGAAATGAGACCTTTATCAGAACCCTGAAATGTAAAGATGATTTCCCAACTTATTGCTTCCTTCCTAATCTTGTCTGCATTGGTTTTGTTTGTACAAAAACTTTTTAACTTAATATAGTCAAAATTATCTATCTGCTATTCAATGAAGAGTTCCAGTTCTTCTCTGGACATAAATTTATTCCATCTCTATAGGTCTGAGAGGTAAACTGTACTACGTCCCTCTAATTTACTTAAAATATCGCTCTTTATATCCAGATCACGAACCCATTTAGATCTTATCTTGGTATATGGGGTTAAATGTGGATCAAGCCCTAATTTCTTCCACACTAGTTTCCAATTTTCCCAACACTTTTTGTCAAATAGTGAGTACTTATCCCAGAAGCTGGGGTCTTTGGGTTTATCAAAGACTAAATTGCTATAGTTATTGCCTAGTTTGTCTTGTGATTCTATGCTATTCCATTGATCAACTACTCTATTTCTTAGCCAGACCGCTGCTTTATAATATAGTTTTAGATCTGGTACAGCAAGGCCACCTTCATCTGCCTTTTTTTTCATTAATCCCCTTGAAATTCTTGACTTTTTGTTCTTCCAAATGAATTTTGCTACTATTTTTTCTAGATGTGTAAAATAATTTCTTGGGAGTTTGATTGGTATGGCACTACATAAGTAGATTAGTTTGGGTAGTATTGTCATTTTTATTATATTCGCTTGGCCTACCCATGAGCACTAGATATTTTTTCCAATTGACTAGGTGTGATTTTATTTTTGTGGAGAGTGTTTTGTAGTTTAGTTCATATAATTCCTGACTTTTCCTTCGCAAATAGATTCCCAAATATTTTATACTATCAACAGTGATTTTGAACGGAATTTCTTTTTGCATCTATTGCTGCTGAACTTTATTGGTAAGATATAAAAATGCTGATGATTTATGTGGATTTATTTTATATCCTGCAACTTTGCTCAAGTGGTGAATTATTTCTAGTAATATTTTAGTTGAGTTATACCATCATGTCATCTGGGTGATAATTTGGTTTCCTCATTACCTACTCTATTTTTTTAATCCCTTTTTTCTTCTGTTACTCCCAAAACTAACACTTCTAATACAATATTAAATGATAATGGTGACAGTGGGCAGCCTTGTTTCACTCCTGATCTTATTGGGAATAGTTGTAGTTTGACTCCATTACATATAATGCTTGATGATGGTTTAAGTAGATACTACTAATCATTTTAAGGAAAAGCCCATTTATTCCTACACTCTCTAGAGTTTTGAAAAGGAATTCATGTTGGATTTTATCAAAAGCTTTTCTGCATCTATTGAGATAAGCATGTTTTTGTTAATTTGGTTATTAATATAATTGATTATGCTAATAGTTTTCCTAATATTGAACCAGCTCTGCATTCCTGGTATAAATCCTACTTGGTCATGGTGTATTATCCTGGGGATGACTTTCTGTAATGTCATTGCTAAAATCTTATTTGAAATTTTTGCATCAATATTCATTAGGGAAATGGGTCTATACTTTTCTTTCTCAGTTTTCTCCCTACCTGGTTTAGCTATAAGCACCATATCTGTGTCATAGAAGGAATTTGGTAGTACACTTTCCCTATTTTTTCAAATAGTTTATATAGTATTTGGATTAATTGTTCTTTGAATATTTGGTAAACTTCACATGTAAATCCATCTGGCCCTGGAGATTTTTTCTTAGGGAGCTGATTCATAGCTTGTTCTATTTCTTTTTCCAAAATAGGGCTATTTAAATAATTTATTTCATCTTCTGTTAACCTAGGCAATCTATATTTTTGTAGATATTCCTCCATTTCATTTACATTATCAAACTTACTGGCATAAAGTTGGGCAAAGAAACTCCTAGTTATTACTCTAATTTAATTTTCTTTGGAGGAAAGTACTCCCTTATCATTTTTGAGACTAACAATTTGATTTTCCCCTTTCTTTTTTCTAATCAAATGAACTAAAGGCTTATCTATTTTTTTTTTGTTTTTTTCATAAAAACAAATTTTAGCTTTATTTATTTATTTATTTTTTGTTTTTGCTTTTTTGTTTTTTGTTAAAGCTTTTTATTTCTATAACATATGTATGGGTAGTTCCCCAGCATTGATCTTTACAAAGTTCTCCATTACAACTTTTAACCCCAGTCCCTTTCCCTCCCCTAGATGGCAGGAAGTCCACTACATGTTAATAATGTAATAATAGTTGACAAGTTGTGTAAGAAAAATCCTATTTACAAGAAAAGAAAGAAAACCAGTGAAAGGCAACACAATGCAAGCAAACACCAACAGGGATCATGAAAATGTTACGTTGTGGTCCATATTTCATATCCCTCTCTCTGGGTGTATATGGTTTTCTTCAGTGAACAATTGGAACTGGTTTGAGACAATTCTTTGTTGCAGAGAGCCATGGACCCCAGAATTGATCGTCATATAGTATTGTTGTTGCCGTGTATAATGATCTCCTGGTTCTGCTCGTTTCACTCAGCATCAGTTCATGCAAGTCTCTGCAGGCCTCTCTGAAATCATCCTGCTGGTCGTTTCTTACAGAGCAATAATATTCCATAACATTCATATGCCATAATTTATTCAGCCACTCTCCAACTGATGGGCATCCCTTCAGTTTCCAGTATCTAGTCACTACAAAAAGGGCTGCCACAAACATTCTTGTACATGTGGGTCCCCTTCCCTCCTCCAAGATCTCTTTGGGATATAGGCCCAATAGAAACATTGCTGGGTCAAAGGGTATGCACAGGCTGATAACTTTTTGAGCGTAGCTCCAGATTGCTCTCCAGAATGGTTGGATCCATTCACAGTTCCACCAACAATGTATTAGTATCCCAGTTTTCCCACATCCTCTACGACATTCTTTGTCATCTTTTCCTGTCATTTTAGCCAATCTGACAGGTGTGTAGTGGTATCTCAGAGTTGTCTTAATTTGCATTTCTCTGATCAATAGTGATTTGGAGCAACTTTTCATATAACTAGAGATGGTTTTAATTTCATCATCTGAAAATTGTTCATATCCCTTGACCATTTATCTATTGAAGAGTAGCTTGAATTCTTATATATATGAGACAATTCTCTATATATTTTAGAAATGACGCCTTTATCAAAAACTTTAAATGTAAAGATGATTTCCCAATTTGATGCTTCCCTCCTAATCTTGTCTGCATTAGTTTTATTTGTAAAGAAACTTTTTAACTTAATAAAATCAAAATTATCCATGTGGTGTTCAATTAGGAGTTCCAGGTCTTCTTTGGACATAAATTTCCACAGGTCTGAGAGGTAAACTATATTACGTTCCTCTAACTTGCTTGCAAAATCACTCTTTATATCTAGATCTTGAACCCATTTAGATCTTATCTTGGTATGTGGTGTTAGGTATG
>JAJPUD010018740.1:0-28066 GCA_023553655.1 Myrmecobius fasciatus | reverse complement strand
CTTCTTCTTCTTCTTCTTCTTCTTCTTCTTCTTCTTCTTCTTCTTCTAGAGGACAGAGATTATTAGATTTTCTTGGCTGCCACATCAAACTGTGACTCATCTTGAGGCAAAGTCCACTAAATCCCCAAGGCTTTTTCAGACACATTGCTGTGTCTCACAATACGTTCCTTGGCCTGTACTTGTGAAGTCGATTTTTGAAATCCAAATATAAGACCATATATTTATCCTGATTGAATTTCATTTTTATAAAATTCAACATAGTTCTTGGAACTTGTTAAGATCTTTTTGTACCCTGAATCTGTGATCTATTGTGTTACCCTTCTTAGATTTGTCATTTGCAAACTTTGCCATTTGTGTATTTTCCAAATTATTAACAAAAATGTTAAACAAAGATGTACAATCATATAAATATGTGCATATATATATTTACATAGTATCAGGTATTGATCCTTGGGGCACTTCGCTAGAGACTTCCTGCCAAATTGATGTAGAATCAATTATTGAATTTTCTCTCACTGAATCCTATGCCTGAAATGCTCTTTCTCCTTCTCTCTACCTTCTGGCTTTCCTTAAGTCCTAGTTAAAATCCCATCTTCTATAGGAAATCTTTCCCAGCCTTTCTTAACTCCAGTGCCTTCCCCTCTTTTAATTATTCCCTATTTATACTGTATCTAGTTTGTTTACATTTATTTGTTGTCTCCTCCATTAGATTGTGAGCTGCTTGATGGGAAGAGACAGTCTCCAGTGTTTAGTACAGGGTCTGGTACATAATAGTCATTTAATACATGTTTACTGAACAATTGACTGATTGAATCATCAATGATTGGTTTAAGTCCAGCTCTATAATAGAATATATTTTAAGAAATCAATGAAAAGACAGTAAAGATTGGAGTCATTTTGCTCTCTAAATAATAAAGACAATGGTGTGTAGTGACTTTTTGTAGAATTTTTCTAGAAGGAGGGGGGAGGGAAAGAGAGAAAAACAGAGAAAGAAAGAATGAGAAAGAGGGAGAGAGGGAGAGGGAGAAAGAAAGAGAGAAGGGGGAAGGGAGGGAAGGAGAGAGAAGGAGAGGAAGAGATGCTGGTAAGTGTTTAACAATTGGTTCAGGAAAAAAAATTGTGCATGACACTTTTAAATGTATGTTTCAATATTAACATTTTATCCATTGTTCTCTTAAATCTAGACATCAACAAAACAATAAATCAATTCCTGCTTTATGCTTTTTTCTGATTTCTGATGTTTAAATGCTCACACTGAAAATATAACACCTAGTTCTAGTGAGTGAATGTGAACTTGTTCCAATACATTTCTGGATAGACATATACATGGAATGATTGAAAGATAGAATGATTGAGAGAATGCTATAGAAAGATGGATAGACAAATAGAAAGTGTATTTATTAAATAGTTACTCCATGACAGGTACTGGGGATTATAGTCTCTGCCCTCAATGAGATTATGTTCTAATGAGGGAAGATAACATAGATGGGAGAGCTGGAAAGTGGGGCTAGGGAAAGTGTATAACATAGCTCAGAAAAGCTGTGGAATTCTGGATCTCACCAAATTAAGGTCAAAGCTAGCTTATCAAAGTCCTAGGGGATACCCTGGCTGGAATCCAATGATCTCTTGATGACATGGCTCAGAAGTGGCCCAGTGTAAATGACAGACCTTCGTGCTTCCCAAAAGAAGCATGGTCTATCTGGTTACATGTTTTCTAGGATAGTGGCTTTATGCTGGGACCTTAGGGATGAAAGAAAGAATGATAGACACAGAATTGGAAAGAATTATATCTTATAAGGAATTATAATCATATCATATCATACTAGGAATTGGAGGAAATAAACTTTAGGTGGCCAAGAGTCTAGATGATCCTTGGCCAGAAAACTAGGTGAAAAGGGGTTCAGTATCCCTTAAGCTATTATGCTAAAAACTGAACTGAAACTTTTGGGACACTTTATATAAAGAGGTAGGACTGCATACATGGCCCATATTTCCATTCCGTTGAGGATATTTAGGCCACTAAGGGGATATTTTAGACAGGGTGCTAATCCAAATGAATATCAGATGCTCTTAGGGAAGCTGAGTCACCTGGAATGTTGTCTCTAATTATTTTCAATTGTAAGCAGACAGTTCTGTTAAATGAGGAATAGGCCATGAAAGCTGAGCATACATAAAACAGAATTTAGTGTTATAATGAAATGCAACTTACAACAAAATTAATCTAACACAGTTCATGATATGCATAAAATTGTTATTGCACATTAATTACACATATTTGGTAAACTATTCACGTAAAACTATAATTAGTAGCACTTTCTGCAGCCAAACGAATATTTTCTGAAGATGGGTTATGAAGAAAGAATTGGATAGAAGACCAGTTAGTAACTTATCACTACCCTCTGCCCCTAAGGGCCTTCTGAATTGAAGGGCAGAACAGATCTCTTCACAGAACTCCATTTAAGTAGCGTTCTTTGGTCAGCGATCTATTCATTCTATGCCCACTGCATTTCTTTGGACCTGGCCATCATGTCCTCTGTAGATACTTTCCTTTCTTCTTATCATTTTAACATTCCTTTGTGTGTGGTTTTTCCCCATTTGATCGTAAGCTCCTTGAAGGCAGAGACCCCTTCCCCCCATTTGTGTTCCCAGAACAATGCCTGGCACTTATTAGGAAACGAATAAATTTTTTTTTTTTGCACCTTAGTGTGGATTTATCAGTTTATTTTCCTGAACACTTAGATGGACTGGGATAAACTCTGTGAGGCAGCTCATTATGTGATGAAGGTTGTCCAGGAGTTCAGGACAGAGGAGGTAAGGCAATTTCTTATTCTCCAGTTCTTTTATGGAGTTCTCACTTCCATGAGTTTTCACTAGTCGAGAAGTTCACCTTCATGTGTTTGCATTGTGTATTTTTTTATTACATCTCCATTCTATCCCATCCCTATTTCCCATTCCGAAAAAAACAAACAAACAAAAACCTTCAATGGGTTATGTTTCTAGATTTCCAGATTAAATTTCATTGATACCTTTGAGGTAAACTCATTCCTCTCTAAAGAAACATTTTTTCTCCCTTCCAAATTCCACTGCAGAAATCATCTAAAAACCAACTCATATCATGCACATTTTTGTAAGCTACATTTAGTCTGAGAGGGAGTGGTAACTTTCCATGACCTAAAGTTTTATCCATTTCCTTACCTGGTCCCCCTTACAATCCTCTTTTGGGTGGATATTAGCAGAAATGTACTAGAGCCATCTCATCCATAGTAGCTCATGAGCTGATTGTTCCATTGTCAATGTGAGCTTTTATCCTTCAGAAATCTGTAAATCCTAAAAATCAGGGAATAATATTATTAATTTTTTAGACTTAAGAAAATAATAGAGAGAATATTAACAATATGAACTTAACTTTAAAATGGGTCATGCATTTTCAGAGCTGGTTGTTAAATACTGCCCAGCATGCCTCCAGATATTATCTTATGTTTACCGATTACATTTTGGTGAGTGTGTGTTTCTGGGCTGTGAATAGAATGATGCCTTCTGTATTCTTTATCAATGAGTGTGAAGGAATATGTTGATTTTAATGGGCCCATACCCAGCCCATTCTAGGAGAATTCTAGGAGAAACTTGCCAAAGTGGTAAGTGAAAACCTCACCTGGTGACAGAAATAGAGGTGATTTCTCCAGTAAACTGCAACCAGGTAAACTCTGGTAAACTGCTCACTATCAAGATGACTAGGTCAGGGATAATTTGGGTTAGGGGAGCTGTCCAGGAAGGGGTGCTTAGATTCTGAGAAAACAGGCACATTTATGCTTTCTTAGTGTTTGGGGGAATTCTGGGAAATCTCTGCAGCCTATTGGCCTAGATCAGTGCTAGAAGTAAGGAAGCTAGATGAAAAAGATGGATTTCCCAGAGATTTAGGAAGAGGACCTAGATTAGTAATTGTTTGGGCACAAGTAACTAGACCAAATCATCCAGCATTGAGCAATCTTTAAGAAAGATCCATTTCTTAAATTGAATAAAGCTGGACTCTCCAATAACATCATGTCCTTATGATTACTGATGGAGTTATAATTTTCACCCTTATAAGTTCTTATATGCCTCTCAAAATTACCTTCTAGGCAAGTGTCTCCAAAACAGGTTGCTCTTAGAGACCAAGTGGTGATGAGGACAGATGCTCATGGCAGATTTAAAAAGAAGTAATATAATTCAGGTCAAAGCCTTGGATCATGGCAGCAAAGAAAAGAACACTAATGTTTCACCAACTCTCATTTATCCTATCTTTTAAATTATTCTTAAAAGAATATTGGCCTCAGCCCCAGGAACTCATGGTGATGGTTGTGCATCAGGACTTCCTGAAGCAGATAAGTTTTCTGGGTTGTGATGACTCCATTGTCCCTGATGCTGCGCTATCATCATTAAAAAGACAAATTGGTCATGGAAGAGAATGAGAAATGGAACCATTTTCTTTTTTTTTAACATTGAATGAAAAAGTTCTTAATCTCTAAGAAAAATGACACTTTCAACTATAAAAACAGGTGCACACACATAATCTATTTTAAAAGAGGTTTGGGGAGATAAAAATTAATGGACTCCATGGGGACCCTGAAATTCTGGTTCTGGTTTATAGAAGGAATTTGAAGTTTTAATATGAAGAAAATGGGTAGCCACCCAAGGTCAGCATCTGAAGGATCCAAATTCAATGAAGCAGACAAGAGTCAAGTAGGCAGTAGGATGATATGTCTTCTAGGCTTGCTGAGGAATATGTCATGAAGTTGAAACAGAGATGATGAAGCATGGAAACTTTAACTATTAGGGACCTGGTGTGATATGGTACAACTATCAAAAAATTCTTATTTAATCTTCATTTGCATTAATAGATGTTTAATATCCAGAACAAGTGAGATGATTATTATACACTGCCTCAGTCAGACCACTTTCAAAATATCGTGTTAAGCTCTGTGTGTTACATTTCAAAAGTGATTTTTGACAAATTACAGTATGTGTATTGTGCTGAAGAGTTTGGGGATTGCTATATGAAGAATATTAATTCTAGAGAAAACTTTAAAAGAATTTTTTACTACTGCTTTCTCTATCAATGAATGTCTTTACAGTAGGAGAGAAATGGCAGAGAAATGGTTTATGGGAAATTGAAACTCTAAATAAGTGAAGAGATGGAAAAAGAACATATACTTATAATGGGTATTATTACCAGGATCAGGCAAACCAAGGCCAGGATCCCGAATGATTATCAAAATGCTATGGGAGAACTTTGAGAAACTGTAGAAGCTTGGAGAGCTGCCAATGGACAGGAGATGGAACAATGCAGTTTTGGTTTTGACAAAAGCTCAGAAGCTAATTTCTTTAAGTGATAGACCATTGAATTTGATATTGATCTTAATTTCCTTTTAGAATCATAGACTCAGTTGAAAAGGGTCTTAGATGTCATCATCTTTAATCCTTTCCTTTTTACAGATGAGGAAACTGAGATCTTGATTAGTAAAGAGATTTGTCCAATATGTCACAACCTCTCTGGGACTCAGTTTCCTTAACTATTACATGATGAGGTTCGACAGTATGACTTCTGAAGTTCCTTCCAGTTGTAAATCTATGATTCTATGATATTATGACCACCACAATATTGAAAGAATCAAAGTTTTATCTCACTCAAAAGCATTAAAAAGAGGAATTGTGGGAGCCAATAGGCTGCAGCTGGTGATGACTTATGAATTAAAAAGTAGCATCAGTGATGCCATCAAGGAGATATACGATCAGAAAAGGAGGTGAGCCATAGCTGAGTGCTGTCCTTGCACCCATGAAATATGAAAAGAATGAGAGAAAGGCCTCCATCAGCATACTGGGTATATCTTCTATAGAGGGCCTATGGGAGAACATAATAATAATGATGATAATGATAAAATCTAGCATTTAAATGAAGTTTTAAAAGGATTTTACAAGTATGAAGTTCATTTAATCTTCACAGCAATCTTGGGAAGTCTAGTACTATGATAATTTCTATTTCACAAATGAGTCAATTAAGGCAGACCAAGGTTAAATGACTTGCTTTGGAGTATATTGCTGGTAAATGCCTGAGGCTAGATTTGAACTCAAGCCTCCCAAACTCTTAAATTGAAGGATTTTAGCCCCTATGCCATCTAGTTGTCTCCTAGAACATAGGTGAGAATCATTAGTATAGGAAGGTATTGATGAGCTGTAATTTACATCAGTTGAGGGAATGCCCATATGGCTACAATTCTCTGGGAGTTGTGATGTATAAAGAGCTTTCCATATACTCTAGCAAAATAGATTTTGCTTTCTGTTACAGCATGTACAGCAGCTCTGTGGGCAAGAGATTCCCAGCAAAAATAAGGGGAAAGGACCATGAAATCAGGTTTCTGAAGTAGACTCTACAAATCCCTGATTCTACTGAGCGGTGGCGGTGGCAGTTGCAGTCACCCAGGAGTAATGACAGGATTGAAGAACCTTCTAGATCCATTCCATTAGAGCTACTCATCCATGAGAATGAACTGCAAGGAGATGAGTTTTTTGGGGGGTCAGGCTTTCCCCAGAGTCAAAGGAAATAGGCAGTTTTGATGGCAAATAATTCTCTGTATTGCCTTGGAGAAGAGGGGCTTTTTCCTAATGTTTTGTTGAATGTACATGGACTGGGGGGGCAGTGATGGTAATTGGAATCATTAGATTCTTGAATCGGAGCAGAAAGGACCTTAGAGATCATCCTCACATAAGAAAAAGGAGGCTCAGAGAGGTTAGACAATTTTTCTAATGCTCACTGGGGAGCATTAGATGGAATTTGAATCAAAGTCATTGACTAAGGACAACATCCTTATTACTAAGTTAGTATCCATTTCCCTTACTCCACTCCCCACCAAGAAGTACCTAATTTATGGAAGGTTCCTGAACTGCACATTACTTGCAAGGTGGCAACTTAGAAGGCTGTCTATCAGGAATCTATCAGGACTTCTCAGCAGCCTAGAAATTGTGAGAGAGGCAGATGTCATCATTATGAACCTCACAATGGGAATGAAGTTGAAATACTCTGGCCTGGACAGCTGAGCCATCTATCCAACAAACTGCTGCTCAGCCCTGCCTATCTATGCCTTACACCCAGTTTTGGAAGTTTCCATTTCAATCTAACTTTCATCAATCTTTGTCTCTTCCCAAGGCTCTATGCAGTGTCTCAGGGTAATGCCATACCTGACTTTGGGGGCTAATGCTCACAGATTAATAAATGTGGAAGTTGTAAGTGATGAGAAGCCTCATCTTCTTGTCCTAAAGCTGCATAGTTTGGTCACTTTCCAGGGAGGCTGGAAAACCAGGAATAGAAAACAAAGTTTCTGGCTAGAAGCTGGGGAGATGGAAGTTTCAAAGCCTTGCTCCTGGCTCTCTTCCCCAACATCTCTAAAAGACATGAGTAAGCATCCTCTCCCCCTTCACTCCCATCATTTCTGATTTACCTGTCTTGTGAGACTGGCCCCTATAAAATGCTGTCTGCTTTGGAATAGGCAGACAACAGCAGCTCTGGATTCCACAAGAGCTGAGATGGGAGTTTTCAATAAAATGCAAATAAGTACTTGCCTGGGTATTGCTATTTGGAAGTGATACTGGATTTTGGCTTCAAAAGGATTTGTAATTACAAAATACTCTACCTTCAGACAATTGCCATCCTTTGTGGCAGTAATAACATGCAAATACAAGTCAGAGAATTCATTTAATTTAGCAAACACTTATTCAGCCTCTAGCATATTGCTAAGAGAGATACAAAAAGGAGAAAAATAAAATAGAACCTGCCCTCAGCAAGTTTATAATCTGAGCCGTGGAATAGGCACATAAAGTAAGGAATGTAATACAATATGATAATGATTACATGCAAAGAGAGATCAAAGCACTGACAGAGATATTCAAGGGGAAGGGGATGACTTTTATCTGGGGTGGAGGGGACATGATAGAAATTATCGTGTTAAAACAATTCTTGAGTTGGGCCTTGAAGGAAGGTAAAGATTACAATAGAACAATAGTTCTCAAAATGTGGTCTAGGAGTCCCTGTTTTCATAATCATATTAAAATTTAATTTTTAATCTAGTTCCTGACAACATGGGTCCGATTCTGAGTCTCTCAAAAAAGCGTTTCTAGCTCTTGCTGCTTTCCAGAAAAACCCCAGGTATATCAGCATCTGGCTCACTCTGTTCTTCCTAATGGGATCATCAATTCCTCTGCAAAAAACATTGAATAGAGAATAAAACTGAACAAAACAGAGAACATGATTGTTCTTCATAGGCTCTCAATCCTCCCCTAATCAGGCTTTACCTCCTATTGGATCTCTATAACCTAAATGATTTACCATACCAGAAAGTTTGCTTCTCAGGTGCATGTAATTCCCCACTACAACCATCTCTCTTTTTGCTTCAGTTCTCCATTGAGATGTTCTTTGTTGAAATTCTGCCCCTCCTTGACTCATTTATTTGTTGAGTATCTGTTTCTCTAGGAAGTCATATTTAATGGAAGTGACATACAGGCTTTGAAATGTTAAAAGAAGTAATTGGACTAACTAGATAATAATAATAACTCATACTCATATAATGCTTTATGCTTACAATGTACTTATATATATTACTCCATCTCTATCCTGTCTGTAAACCTACTCATTCATTCATGGGTTTTTAGGCAGAAATTTCGCTAAAGGGCTTATAAGCCCTGAGATGCAGTGAGCTTCCTGGGAACAGGAATCTTTAGGGCTTCCTAAGGGAGAAGAGGTCACTAGGAGTCACTGTGTGCTATGCATTTCCTGACATCTTGTGTTTGATTTTGCAGGGTTATAAATTAGAGAGTAATTGGGCCAGCAAAGTTCCATTCCCAGCATTCACTCTATTTTTTGATGCTTTGACCTCACATAGCATGTTATGATTCACCTTGTACTCTGCTGGGCTCATTACGTGTTTGGTCAGCTTTACACAACATGGGCTTCTGCCCACTTTGTTCTATCAAGAGTTCCAATTTGCAGGGTCGGACCCATCTTTTTAAGATTGGTCTTCCCTGCTGAGGCAGTTAATTTTTACTCTGCTGTAATTGCTGTGGTTTCTATGTGTTGCCGAGTTTGGTTTTTGCTTTTGTCTTTGGCAGGATTGGGAGAAGATGGGACCACATTGCAAATTAATCAATAGATAAAACAGATTCTGCCCCTTCAAGCTGGAGGAGTCACAGAGGATCCTGGATAATCTGTGCCCAGGTCCACATATGGAATGGACCTTGCTTTGTTAAAATAAGAACTCACCCCTACTCTGGCTTCAAGAAACAGCTTCAGGATTCTGAGGATTCAAGAACAGATAATAGGATCATAGATTTGGAGCTAGAAAGGATCTTACTAATCATCCAGCTTCAGCTCCTCTTTTTTCCATTTCATTTGTTAATAAATATTTAAGCTCTCTCCCTTCAACCCCTGACTTTGGAAAAAAGAGAAAAAAAATCTTCCTAAGAAACAGGCCTTTTCATGAGCTAACTGAAAGTAATGGATTCTATCATTTGAAATCTGGCAACTCATAGTCTTGGAAATATTGAGATTTTGAATGAAAGCATTTGTGATTGTAAATCCAGATTTGGTTTTTATCCTAAAATGAAATTGTAATTTAATTATAATTTAGAAAATAAATATGACTTCTCAAGTATATCAAATTTCCACATTTTCCATGTGTAAATATACATGTCTCATCTTGAATTTATCACCTTCACTTTACTTATGAGGAAACAGAAACCCAGAAATATTAAGTAATTTAGCCCTAGGTCACACAGGTAGTAAATGGCAGAGCTGGGATTTGAACTCAGGTTCCCTACATATATATCTGATATTCTTTCTGTGTCCTCACAAAACCTTCTTAAATGGAAAAATCCTTGTAAATGAAGGAGTGGACTTCATAGTCTCCAAAGTCTTTCTCTTTCTAAATATATAATCTTATTATTTTATCATACTTAGATATGAGCTAAAGGATAGTAAAGTAATTTGATTTAGAATGATGAAATGACCAGACTCCCCAGGATGGAGTTCTTTCACAGAATGCCCCCATATTTTTGTGTCTAATGGTAGCCATCTCTAGGGTAGGGGATAGGGAGAAGGGAAGGAAAAAAAATGGAAAAAAGAAATTTACATGATAACCTTTTTATAAAAGGAATAGTAAGTTATATATAGTGGATTTGCAGTTTCATGTGTAATCATCTTTTTATATTATACTGTGTTATGGAAATAGTTGTTTTATTTAGAAATTATGAATAAAATAAACACAAAATTTTTAAAAAGAAAATTTCTGGGGAACTTGTCTTTGGTCCTATTCTTTTTAATATATTTGTCATAGATATTGATGAAGACATAGATGATAAGCTGATCAGATTTGTAGATGATTAGAAACTGGAACAGCTAAGCAATGGTTGATAGAATCAGGATATCTGAAGGTCTCACTAGACTAGAACAATGGACTGAATCTAATAACATAAAACTTAATAGGGATAGATGTAAAATTCTACATATGGGTTCACAAAATTGAATTCAGAAGTACAGGATGGGGGAATTATGATTGGGGTATAATTTCTGTAGGGGGAAAAAGTGGGATTTTAGTGGACTACAAACAATATCAATCAGAGTAACATCAGTTCCCCTACTCCCCCAAACACATTAAATAAATGCTTCATTAATAGAAAAAGGGGGTCCAAAATAAGGTGGTAGTTCTGCTATACTTTGCCCTGATCAGACAACATCTAGAGTATTGTGTTCACTTCTGGACATCACATGTCAGGAAGGACATCAGTAAACTGAAACATGTTTTGTGAGAGGTGAACTTGAGTAGTAAGGGGACTGGAAACCTTGCCATGTAAAGATTGATTAGAGAAAATGAAAGCATTTATTCCAGATGAGTGAAGATACTGGGATAGCTGTTTTTAAATATTTTTAGGGCTGTTATGTGGTGAAAGGATCAACCTTTGTCTGTCTGCTTGGGCAAAACCAGGAGCAACAAATAGAAGTTTCAGAGGCAGATTTTTAGCTCCATGTCAGAAAATTAGAGGGGCAGTTAGGTATCTCATATTGAGTGTCAGGTCTTGAGTCAACAAGACTCATCTTCCTGAGTTCAAATCTGACCTCAGACAATAGTTGTGTGACTGGGCAAGCCACTTCAGCTTTTTTTCCTCAGTTTCCTCATCTGTAAAATGAGCTGGAGAAGGAAATGACAAACCATGCCAGTATCTCTGTCAAGGAAACCCTAAATAGTGTCACAAACAATTGTATACAACTGAAACAACTAATCAACAGCAAATGAGAACTGTCAAAAAGTGGAATGAACTGAGCTGGAGGAGATAATGAGCTCCCCTCCTCCTGTCCCCTTATCAAGGTTTTCACTTGAAAGCTGAATGACCACTTGTCAAGGATGTTGCATCTTAGATAGGGTTTGTACAAGATGACTACTAACGTCCCTTTCAAGTTGGAGGTTCTTTGATATTAATACAGAATGCTGCATCTATCCCTTTTCTTCATTTTGGGGAAGATGTGTGAGGATGACCTGTATGATGGAGGTTGGGAACAGTAAAAGCTTTCTCTTTACTAGTGGGGTGAAAATAAATGGAAATGAAATCACTCAGCTCTGGGATCAACTACTGAGCACCATGTGTTGGTTTCTTAATATTGCATATACCACAACACTATTTGTCCATTTGAAATCCAATTTGCTAGATGTGTAAACAGACAGTGCTTTAATCAAAGCTGTCTGAGGGTAAACACACATTCATCTCCTTGACTATGCCCTAAGCAAACGGAGACCATGGAGCCAGAAAAATAACCCCGCACCATGTCTTGTGCTCAGTTGCCTTTTCCAGTAAGATCTTTGCTATGGTTTCAAAGGCCCTTCAGATATATTTACCCAGTGGACTTGGTGGGGGAAGGAAAAGTAAATGAGTCTGCATTACAATTAAGGTCTTTGCTGGATGATTTGGTGGAGGAGGATTTTCCCTTCAGCTTTCTAATGGAGCTTTGCTATTACCTAACTATTAGTTTTAACTCTCCAGTTTAATCTGAGATACCAATTTATCCATCTTTCACAGGTTTGAATAAAGATTCTATTGAGGGGGAGTCAGTGTGGGTGGAAAATGCCCTAAACTAAACATCAGAAGACTTGAGCAACAGAGCAGGCTGTTCCACTAGCCAAGTGGTACCTTTACTCTGTGCTCTATTCACATCTGGATGTAAAGAAGGTTCTGCGTGTCTCAGAACCTTATTGGTGATTTCATTGGTATAGGACAGGGCTTCTTAAACTTTTTTCACTCATAACTCTTTTTCTCACAAGAAATTTTTACACCATCCCAGGTATATAGGTATTTAATATAAGTATACATTTACTGATAATAAATCACAAAGAAAATTATTTTAAAAACAATTTTGGTATACATATGATTTTTACCATTTATTAAAGATAAAAGCAAATTTGCTTATGAATGAGTGGGATGTATTTGTTTATTTCCACATAAAGAATTAAATCTTGGCAGAATATTTGATTTTTTTTTACTGTTGACAAATTTTTTGGACTCCCACATTGAGGTATGTAATCCCTAGAGGTCATAACCCACAGTTTAAGAAATGTTGCTATAGGGAATCCCAGGACAATGAAACTCTATCTCCTTATGTTGTATATATATATATATATCCCACATATGTATGTATATAATGTATGTAATATGTAAGCATATTCTTCACAATTTATAGACCTAGACTGGGGCACTGAGGGGTTAAATTATATGTCTAAGGCTGCATAACCAGCAAAAAGTAGGAACTGAATTCAGATTTTCCTAGTTTTGAGGCTGGCGTTTTATCCATTGCACCAGATTGACTCTTGTTTCTATATTTAATCTGTATCTCTATCTCTATGTTGTTATCTCTTCTTTATCTCTTTAGCCTCTATCTATGTATTTAACTCTGTCTTTACTGCTTAATTCTCCATTTTTATTTCTCTGTCTCTGTCTGTCTTTTCTCTGTCTCTGTCTCTGTCTCTCTCTGTTTTTGTCTCTCTGTCTCTGTCTCTCTGTCTTTATCTCTTTTTATCTCTCTGTCTCTGTTTAGCTGTCTCTTCTATGTATCATAGGCCAGTCTGGCTTATAAAATCCCAAAGCAAGTTTGCCAAGTAAACCTTCTTAGGTCAATAGGAAAAGACCTGAAGCAATGAGTACATAAACCAGCCCAGAAACTCTGGGAAAAGAAGTGAGGTAGGAAGACAAAATGGCACTGTCCCAGAGACATCCATCTCCTGTACCTATAGTTATTTTTCTTTAATAAAAATGGCCAGGAGCTATTGAATTAAGTTCTTGCTTTCAAGGAGTGATCAGTCTAATGGATCCCTTTTTAGGTCATGGATACCTTTGGAACTGATCATTCTATAAACTATTTCCCAGAATAATTTTTAAATGCATAAAACAGGATACATAGGATTACAAAGAAAACTAATTATGTTGAAATATAATTATCTATCTAGCTTTTTTTCTATCTACCTGTCAACAAATTTATTGACCCCTCTTAAATCTACCCCAGGTTAAGAATATGGAATATCGGATTTAAAGTTAGGAAAACTTCAATTTTGGTCTCAGATACTTACCAGCTATGTAGCCCTGAGCAAATCACTTCACCTTAAAATTCCAACAGTTTCTTCATCTATAAAATGGGGATAATAATAGCATCTACTTCACCAGATTATTGCATATATGAAACATTTTGACAATTTGGTTGTATAAATATTAAGTATTATTAACAATCCCTCAAGAAGAACTCTTTGGAGAAGCTATATATATGCTCATGTGATAGTTTTTCTAATATAGTATTCCTTTTATGTCTGTGATAATGAGTAAAGTACCATATAAGGTCAAGCAATGCTTCTCTAGCTTATTTCATTTTGCTTTGTGATTGGGGTCCATTAAAATGCAGCAGAAAGGAAGAAGGCAGAGGTTCCTAGGAGTGCTAGCAGAAACAAGATTCAAATAGATACCTTTAAACCATTGAAGCAAACATTGACACTTTTAAAAGGATGAAGCTAAGGGGTGAAGCTAGATGTGGTGGGGAGATGGCATTCCCCCCCTGCCCAAGTCAATTATACTTGAATGAGTGAGGGAATTTTAGTACCTTAACTCTCATCAAGTAATAATAGGGATTAAATAATAATAATAAAAAATAATTTACTGGGTAACAGGGTCCTTTGGTGGTTAAATGTAAAATTGGGATAATAATATCTTCTCTGCTTACTTTATCAGAAGTTAGAAGAATAAGTGAGAAATCAGTGTCACAGTGAGACAGGATGAGATTATCCATCCAGTCATATGTCAGGAAACTCAGGTCTACTTAGGTATCTTGCCATTTGCCCTGCTATCCTCACCTTTTCATTTCTACTCAGAATCACAGCCCTCTACATCTAAATTCAAGATATCATGCTCTGCTCTCCTCTGGGGAATTAATTCATACAGTTTTGGGACTCCACATGGTGCTGAACTATCCTGATTGGTGAAATTAGAATATAAACCCCCTGATAGCAGGATGGCAGGGATTATCTCATTTTCATATTTGTATCCTCATTACTTAGCACAATATTTGACCCATAATAGCTTATAATCAAATGATTTTTTCACTCATTCATGCATTCATTCATTCATAACTAGTAATCTCCAGTAGAGTGTGGATGAGGAAATTACAACACAGAGATTTAATGACTTGCCATAGTTGCAAAATTAATTAGTATGAGAGCCCAGACTTGCACCCAGGTCTTTGGAGATCCTGTCCAGTGTTCCTTCCACTATACCAAATTGTTTCTAGATGTTATAATCCTTTGAAATATTCAATCCACTATATGGATCATACTTCCATATGTTCAGAAAGGCAGCTTATGGGAAAACAGTTTTGCTGCAAAGATCTCTATAGAAAAGCCACTCCAAAGGTAATTTGCTGAGTTAGCAAGAGACAGCATCCTGTGATAGACAAAATTCTGCATTTGAAATTAGATACTGGTCCAGAGTCTGCCTTGGATATTAGCCCACGTGAGACCCTGGGCAAATAGTTGAACTTCTCAACTATTAGTTTCCTGATTTGTAAGATGAGGCAGCTGGATATGAAGATTATAGTCCTTACTAGCTCTACATTTATGATCCTGGGAATTGTCTGCTCCTCCCTCCCAATGTGAGCACTCACATTCACTAGTCAAGTGATAGAATCTTTAGTTGACAACTGCTGCGTTCATGACCTTATATTTCTAGTTCAGGTTCTTAGCTTTTCTCCCTTAAATTCTTGTATTAAGCTTCTTCATTGACTTTGCTGCTGTTAGTCTGTCATTTCTCCAATCGACTTTGCTCATGTAATCTTCTTGATACACTACCCTGCTAGAACATGATATATATCTTTTGTAGGTCCTACTGTCTAGCATGGTAGCTTACATACATACAATAGGAACTTAATCAATGTTTGTTGACTTGAATACTGAGTGTGTTGCTCTCACTTCTCTTCACCTTGTGAATTGGTCCTTCATTGCCTGGGCAAAAACAGCAAGCTATCTTCTTACACAGTAAACTTGACATTTGGTTAAGAAGATGTCATTTTATTGTGTGCAGAATTCAAGTAGGCTCTTCTATTGGAAAGAACAGCTGGGGCTGAAGTATTGAGCAGCCAAGTTTTGACATATAAGAATCTCACTATTATAGATGAGGAATTTCAATATCAGAGTATTATTCAGTCATTTTTTAGTTGTGTCTGACTCTTCATGACCCAATTTGAGTTGGATTTTTTTTTAGCAGAGATACTGAAATGCTTTACAATTTCCTTCTCTAGCTCATTTTACAGGTGAGTAAACTGGATTGAGTGATTTGTCCAGGGTCATGCCAGTCCTAGTATTTTATCCACTTCATCACCTGACTATTCTATATTATAGTATTAGGCTTTACTAAAATGTGAAGGGGCACCGAGGTAGCACCGAAGCACCAGACCTAGAGTCAGGAAAACTCATCTTCCTTCAAATCTGGCCTCAGATATTTACCAGCTATGTGAGTCTAGGCAAGTCACTGATCAATCCTGGGCAACCCTGTTTGTCTATAAAATGAGAAGGAAATAAATAGCAAAGCACTCCAGTATTTCTGCCAACTCTCTCCCCTACCCAACAAAAACCACCACCATCAAAAAACCTAAATTGGATCATACATGACTAAAAAAAGAGTGAACAACAATAACAAAATATGCAAAGTTCTTCATCACTCAGGAGAACCTATTAAACATAGCTATCAAGTATGTCTTCATCTTTTCAGTGTGACTATAATCTAACTTCTTCTTGCCCTTTCATTTTTATTATTCCTCTCCTGAACCATATTGGTATGGTGGACTGGATTTGTAAAAACAAACAAAAAACCCCCCAAAACCCCAAAAAACCTGAGTCCAAATCTTACTTCTGAGACTTACTTGCCAGACACTTCTGTTTCCTCATTTGCCCCATGAGGTGGGGACTAGATAATCTATGAAGTTCCTTTCAGTTCTGGAATCTATGACTCAGTTATCTTACCTTGTCTTATCCTATCTTTCTGTCTGTTGAATAAAAAAAAAAATTGCTTCAAGCAAAAAACGGTAGAACAAAAAAAACCCATTGTGAATGACTTGAATTCCAAATACTGTATATAAAAGGGACATTGGGAACAATGACCTCTTAAGGTTTCTTCCAGCTTTGATTTTGTGATCCATTCTTCAGGATTTAGCTCAAGATTCATGTCTTTCATTAAGCTTTATCTGATACCCCTAACCTTAGTGAAAGAATTTTTCTATGCACTGAACTATCAAAGCACATTATTCAAATCTCTCCTAGGCATTTACTATTTTAATTTATTAATTTACTAGTTTAATTTATATGATATCTAATGGTAGCCATCTTTAGGGTGGGGAAGGGAGGTTTACAAAGTTACATGGTAACTTTGTTGTATATTTAAAAGGAATAACAAGTTGCACATAACAGATCTATAGTTTCAAATGCAATCCTCTTTTTTCTCTACTCCACTTTGTTAAAGAAATGCTTGAGTTATTTCTTGTTTAGAATAAAAAAATAAAATTTACAAAAATCATATGATTTCTATTTCTGTGTCTGTTTTCTCTCTTCATATGAACTATAAGTTCTTAGAGAGAAAGTATACTATGTTATTCATCTTTATATCCCTTTTATTACCTGAAACAATGCCTTATACTTAGATTCATGGCTAACTTAGGCCAACTTCTTTATTTTCCAAATGAGCAAATTGAGGCTCAGAGAGAACAAATGACTTGTTTAAGCTTACACAGCATGGAATGGGCTAGAAACCCTGGTCTCCCTGCTCCTATTTTGGTGCTTTTCCACTATAGCTTGCTTTCCTCTTCAGTAAGTACCCAATAAATGTTTGCTGGAAGGAATTGGGTTGAATCAGGTTTATGCCATGTCAGCCCTCTCACAGTTGGAGTCTATGTCCTTGGAGGGTCATTTCAGATATGGTCTCTCCAAAAGCAGCACTATCAAGAGAAATCAAGGAAAGGGAGTAGGTTAGGCTGCAGTAGGTGCTTATGGGGTAAAAGGGTCTTTTTCCCTGAGAAGAAGCAGGGACTGTACCCCAGCCCATTAGAAATTTGCAGACTGAACCCAGTGTTTCAGACAGGAAGAGAGACACATTCCATCTGGGCTCATAATGAGTTGTGAGAAAATCGAAACCTGTCTGCAGAGTTCCCTTTAACTACCTTGCCTTTCCTTGATTAATTTTCACATCCCTGTTAACACTTGTTTTCATACTGGTAGCTGGTCATTCATTTGAGAGGTGACAGGTCTTCAGCTGAAGCAGATAATTCTGCTGGGAGAAAATCTCTCCCATCTCTGAGCTGTACAGAGGCTAGGGTGGGTGTATGGGCACAACTCCTGCCTTTTTGAACTTGGGAAGCTGTTGGAAGAGGAAGATGAAAGCATGTCAGGTTATTTAAGCATCCATTTCCCCTTCTGCTTCTTCTACTGTCTTCATCTGAACTGCTTCCTTTCAGAGCTGTCATATTCTTTTGCATATATCCCTTCCTCTCTTTCCCCACTGCCTCCACCTTACCTCAGCCTCTTATCACCACCCTTTTGGATTAACCAGTAGTTTAACAGAGTTTTTTTTTCCTTCTCTGCCCTTCCTGCCTCTAATTCATTGTTTTTGCAGCCTCCAGAAAAAACCCCACAAAACTTTCTTATAAATAGATCTGATCACATCACTCCCCTGCTCAAAAGTCTCTTGTGGCTCACTATTGCCTAATGACTAAAGGTATATGACTCTATCCACATGCTCTATGTTTCAGCCAGACTGGACAAATCTCTACTCCTAGACACAGTCTGTGTTGTCAGGACTCTATGTTCTATTAGGAAATGTCCTGAGGGGAAAGACTAGTTGTCTTCCCTTCACTGCCTTAAAGTTTCATTCCTGTACCTGTCCCTGTAGCTAGCCCCTGTTTGAATGCTTTTTATTTCTATCATTTTACCAAACCACTCCCATTTGAATATGGGTTTGTGCTCACATGAAAACAGATACATTCACAAAAAATCTCTATAGAGGAAACAAGAATGTTATCAAAAAGCTACAAGTACTTTATATTCCCAAGCTTACGGATTCTACTTATTCTTCTTAGGCTTTCGCAACTGGCTATGCTACCTTTAGACCATCTACCATGACATTGCCAAGTGTATAGATATCTATTATCTAATCACCTCCTCAATAGCAGCTCTCTTTCTCTGGATGCTCTAGCCTCACCTTGCTTCCAGATCTCTGATTGTGACCTGTTAGGTTTATAATCCATGGCATAATGTATCCAATCATTACACTCTTCCTTTATCTCATTATGCCATGGATACCCGTATCTCCCCTGTATGGTCTCAATATTAGGGATGGGTACTGAACCCAGGATTTCATTGAATCTTCTCTGCAACTTAATAGCCTCAGAGAGTTGGTTAGAACACTGAAAATTTAAGTGACCTGCCCAGGGTCATACAATCATAATATAGCCAAGTTGAGCCAGTATATTACAAACAAAATATGCAAAGTCTAATAATAATAATACTAATATGGTAAAACTATGTTAATCTTATAAAAATAGCCTATTATACTTCCCTGCTACAGGAATTTCACCCCATATGTTTCCAAACAGACTTTGGTTTTTCATACATTGCATGGTAAATAGGCATAAATTTAAGTTCTAGGTAGTGTGGTGCAATGAATGGAGCAAATTTGAATTGGAATCAAGATCTGGTCTTGAATCTCACACTTATACTTTCTGAATCTCAATTCCCTCATCTATAAAATAAGAATGTTGAACTCAGTGGCTTTTAAGGATCCTTCCAACTTGCAGTCTATGATGCTGGGCTCTAACATTATAGGACTATTTTTATGAGGAACAAATGAGACAATTATGTCAAATGCTTTGCAATCCTTAGAAAGCTTAAACACATATGAGTTATTATTGTCTGTGACCATCATTGAGTAGGAGGGTTTTGTTTCTGTTTTGTTTTTATTCTGAACTTAACAAACTCCTAAATAAATAGGCATCTCCATATACACAGTAGAACAAAGAGAATTGTACATGAAACTGCATTTCTCTATTACAAATGACTTACTTTTATTTTTAAGTTGTTAACAAGTTCAACCTGCAGGTTTCAAAGCTGTCCTGCTAGTCTTTGCTTCTTTCTTCTCTTTCATCTTTTCTCTCCTCTGAATTTTTATAAACTATGACCCTTTTCTTACTTCTCAACAAAACATTTTTGGGGCCAATCTGGAAGGGCCAAGGGCCAAGGAAAGCAAGCAGATAGAGCACAGAGCTTTTGAGGGCTTCCTGCCCTCTCTATGCTGAAAGGGAGAGTTCGGAGGAATGAACCTTATCTTTCTACTTCCAGCTAGCTGTTCTGAGGAGAAAACCCCTCCACTTGGTGTATACTTTAATAGTCAATCAATCTACAAATATTCATTAAGCATTTCCTCTGTATAAGGTACTGTGTTAAGCATTGGGGATAGATATTAAGAAAGACCAAAAAAAATTTTTTTTAAAAAACAGAACAGTTCTCAGGGGGCTTCTCCTGTGATAGTAACAGGACCCAGTGCTCATCCAAGTAATTGATAGCTGTGCCTTGATATCCTCTCCTTTTTTGTGTTGTCTTTACCTGTTAAAATATCAATTCCTTGAGATTAAGATTTGTCTTGCTTTTCTATTTGTATCCCCAGCATCTAGTAGGGAGTCTTATTCATAGTAAGTACTTAATTTTTTCATCCATTCATTTATCTTGTGAATTGAGGCATTTTAGGAGTATGCTTGACAACTTAAGATCTTGTTGGTCTGGAAATTTTGTAATTTATGGGTATGATCAGGTTCCCATAAAAGAGGTATATTCAGGGCAATATTTTGGGAACAAAAATGTAGTGGTGTCTGGTGTGGGGGAAGGGCACAATCTAACCTGTCTTTATAAGGTCCAATCTATACAGAAGTGGCACAATAGGGATGGAAAGAGTTTAGCATGGTCCATTTCTGGGAAACGGGTCTATATAAAATTCCTTATAAGTTCATTTCTGGCCCAGCTCACTTTTCCCCTGGCTTTCAAAGAAAACTGTGTTCTTTGCAGTTACATTTTCCTTCTATTCCCAGCTCAAAGTGAACTCTCCTCACCGAGGTGTTCCAAAACTCTCTATCCCTTCTGGGCCCTGCTTCCTATTTTAAGCCCAACGCTGAACTGTCCTGACTGCCAGAGGCATAGGTCTTTTCTGGGTCGTAACATCTATTCTCCTGTTTCTCTGACTCATACTTGTAGAATACTTAAAGAATATTAGAGGTAGAAGAAGCCTTAGAGATAGTGTAGTCCAATTCTTCCTGTTTTTTAGAGATTGAAATGGAGGACCAGAATGGTTAAATGATTTGTCTAATGTCATATAGCTAGTTAGTTACAGAGCTGGGACTCAAGTCTAGTCTTTTGACTCCCAATCAAATGTTCTTTTCCTTATTCTGTGGATTTATTGTTTGCTGGAACTCATCCTGTCTTCCCTGGAAGAATTCCAGAGGCTCTAATAACAATGCAGATGGGTAAGCATGGAAGATGGGGAGAAAGAAAGGACGGGATTGAGGGCTGGAGAGAGTGGGCAGTATGATATGCAGGTGATAGAACACTGGGCTCACACACACAAACACACACACACACACACACACACACACACACACACAGGATGCCCATGGACAAATTTCAGGAAACCAGTGAATTTGTATGGGAAAATTATATTTTTATTTCAGTATAATTGGATTCCTTGGTAATCCTCTATATTTCATCTTATGCATTTAAAAACATTTTGAGGAGGTGGTATAGATTTCACCAGACTATCAAAGGGGCTCATGACATTTTTATAAAGTGTAAAGACTCTGTACAAAGACAAAGGTAGGTTGGAGTCCATGCTGTGATAAGAAGGGCATTCTGACTTAGAAGTTCCCCAGTTGAGGAAATCTCACACAAACTTATAGAATGTTTGCTCCTTAGAGCAGGAATTGCTTCATTCATTGTATTTGTACTCTCATTCCCTAGCTCAATGCTTGAAACATAGTAGCTACTTATTATTAGGTGTTTATTATTTGATGGGTATATAATCTATATCTCCATGTAAATCATACACATACACACATATATATACACACACATACATGCAATTATTCACATGAATGCGTATACTCATGCACATTTATATGATTTCAATTCCCTCCCTGAAATCTTCCTGGGATTTGTTAGACCAGTTTTGGTCCTTTCTTGCTCTGTTTCAGCACTCCACAGCACTTCTCTAGTCATCAGTCTGCATCTTTTCTAATTCCTTTTTATATGTTGAGCTTCCCTGTTCTAATGTAAATTCCTTGGGGGCAGAAACTGTCTAGCTTGCTTTTATTTGTATCTCCTGCACTAAACACAGTGTCTAGCACAGAATACGTGCTTAATAAATGCTTTATTTATCTGTCTCATACTGCCATATATTGGCTGTGGGAACCTGGGCAAATTGTTTGATTTCTCTGTGTGCTAGCAAGCCTTTAAAGGCTGTATATTGAAGAGAGGGTGGTAACCTATATTGGTAGAGGGAATTTCTTCACCTAGAATTTCTTTTATATATCCAGTTCCTTTATATAAATATTGGGAATGAGTGATTCTGTGTGTGCGTGAGAGTGTGTGTGTGTGTGTGTGTGTGTGTGTGTGGGTGGGTGTGTGGGTGTGTGTGTGTTTGGTGGAACAGTAGATAGAACATTGGTTCTGAAGTCAGGAAAACCTGAGTTTGAATTCAACCTCAGACGATTATTATTCCTGTAATGAGGCAAGTCTGCCTCAGTTCTGTTTGCCTCAGTTTTCTCATCTGTAATATGAAGATAGTAATAGCTTCTGTCTCCCAAGGTTGTTGTGAAGATAAAATGAGTTAATATTTATAAAGCTCTTTGCAAACTAAAATACCATATAAATGCCATATATATTATTATAGTAATTATTATTGTTGTTGTTGTTGTTTTATATATATATATACACACACAGAGGATGTTCTAAAAGTTTATTTATATTTATATATATACACACATACACACGTATATATATGTATAGATATATTCACACATGTCTATATATGTCTATAAAAATACGCTTGCATGCATGCACATGTATGTTTGTATATATGCTTGAGTCTATGCGTATAGACAATATACATCTCAAATAAACAAGAGCATGAATTCCTATCACATATAACCCATGCTCTAGCCCATGCTGCATGGGGCTTGAAGATTAAAACTATTGAGACATCACTAATGAGGAGCAAAGGAAGATTATACAATTACTAGAAATAGATCTAAAATAAAATTAGCCAACAAGTCCATGTTTCTTTCTAGCTTGCTTAATGAGCCTTTAATGTCCCTACAAGATCATTTCTTTCCTTTAGCAGCATCTCTCACACACCAAAGGCCCTCTAATCCATTCAGTTCATTCCAGTGAACCAATACCTATTTTGTAATTAACATTTTATGTTAGGTGAAGGGTGGAAAAAAAAAAGGGGAGAACACAGTCTTCTGAATAAAACACAAACTTTTCCCTCAAGTAGCTTATAATCTAGTAAAGGTTATAAGATATTCATTCAAATGACTAGAATATATAGAATGAGATAAGTACAGGAGGAGAAGAAAAAGTCAGGTTCTATGAGAGTTCTGAGGATGGGTCTGCTATAAACATTATAGATCACACAGGTTCTTTTCCTTTTTCCTTACATCTTTAGAAATAGATCAAGCAGTGGTATTGCTGGGCCAGAGTACATAAATAACGTATTAACACTTAGGGCATAATTCCAGATTGCTCTCCAAAATGGTTGGATACATTCACAATTCTAGCTACAATGAATTAATATCCCAATTTTTCCACCTTCCAAGGGAAGGATCCCTTTGGTGGAGGAATAAAGAGGAACATCAAGAAAGGCTAATATGAAGGAGTTGGAACTTGATATGGACTTTGGATTTCAATAGAAGGAGTGAGAGTTTGGGAAACATGTTTCAGACATAGAAAAGAGCCTGGGTAAATGCTTGGAGAGAGGAAAGAGTGAGATGAGTTTGAGAGGCTCTCTTTCAAAGAGATTCAGTGAGAACATGAAGGAGAAGCAGTGTGATATAGGATGGGAACCATAGGGATTAGTACTCTTGCCTTTAAAATGTTACATTCATTAGACATCTTAAAATTGCTTCATTTGTAATAAGTACTTTGTCTTTGCCTTCTGCACGCTGAACAAGTTTTCTCAACACAGTTTCTGGTCCTGATGACTAATTCTTCTTTTTTTTCTTCAAGCTCCCAAGTTAATGCTTGTTCTTGACCTCAGTAAAGCATCCAGTCGTTCACTCTTGTGGATGTGGGAACACAAGAGGATATGGATTTTGATGAGCCTTTGTTGAATTGAAAGAATTCCTTTAAACTCAGTGCTATTTCAGTGAAACCTCTTGATGCCCTTGGCTGGTTGGAATCCCTAAAAATGAGTTCACTGCAGGGGAAGTGAAGGTTGGGGGGAGAGGGGCAGCAGATTCAAAAGTCCTCTGGATCTTGCTTCAAAACCGAAGATTAAATCTCAAATCTGCTGATTGGCTACGAAAGTGCTGCAGCATTAAAGTTGGTAATTAGCAGCTCTGGGATTTCATGGCAATAGAGAAGCAGGAAAGGTGGTCGGTGAGAAGATATCATGAGCAAGGCTGCCTCTGCGTTGATTAACCCTAGAAAACTCCCTTCTTCCTTTTGTTCCTCCACCCCAGCCAGGCAGTGGACATTCTAAGCATAGAAACAATTACAGATTCTATTCCATTACATAATTCACTATTATGTGTAAGGTACTGTATTAGACATTGGAGAGGGAAAGGCAAGATACACAAATACCAAATGGAGGAGGAGGGGCTAGTTTTCAGCTTCTTTGGGGGGAGGAATTTGAGGGTTTTAGCAGACTGCACATTTAATATGTGAACAGTGTGTTCTAGCAATTAGAAGAGCTAATTCAATCTTGGACTGCATTAAGAGCAGCAAAGCTCCTGGGAATAGGCAGGTGACAGTTATGTACTCCGGCTCTGTTGGCCCAGAGGTCAAAACTAGGACCAATGGATAGAAATTATAAAGAAGTGAATTTAGGTTTGATGTCAGGAAATAGATACTAAAAATCAAAGCTACCCAGAATAAGAATAGGCTGTCTCAAGATACATTTGTTCATGTACTTATTTATCCAGTTATTTATAATTTAATATTATGATATTAATAATAATAATAATAATAATAGCATTTATATACCACTTTAAAGTTTGTGAAACACATTAGAAATATCATCTCATTTCATCTTTACAACAACCTTTGAAGAACAGTGAAGAGATTGAAGCAGGCAGAGATTAAGTGAGTTGTCCAGCCTGTAAGTGCCTGAGACCAGATTTTGGTCCAGCCCCTTAGCCACTGCATTACCTAATTAAACCCTCTCTCTCACTGGAAATCTTCAAATCAAATCAAGGCTGCATGATCAATGAACCAATCAGCAAGTATTTATTAAGCACCCACTGTTACAGTCACAGGGCTGGGCCCTGGAGGTACCAACACAAAGAATGAAACAATCCTGATTACCCTCAAGGAGTTTTTATTTTTGTTGTCATTGATTTTATACTTTTTTTAAAAAAAAGAATTATACAATTTATGGTACATGATTGTGATGGAACGCTATAAGAATGCTATAAGAAAATATGGAAAGACTTAAATGAAATAAGAGTGAAATGAGCAGAAACAAGAGCACAACACAGTAAAAGCAATATTACTTTAGGAATGACTTTGATCCCTAGCTATGTGACCCTGGGCAAGTCACTTAACCTCAATTGCCTCAGCAGAAAGAAAAAAAAAAGACTGAGTGAATAAATCAATTTAACTATTGTAAATACTCAAATTAAATATAAAGGTCATGTGAAGAAAGATTTTATTTGCATCTAGAGAAAGAATGGATAAATAGAAGTATGTATAAGATAATTTTATATATATGTGTATATATAAATATAGCATATCTATATTTGCATATGGGTATATACACACATACACACACCTATTGGGGTATAATGTAGTCATCTAATGATGGTAAAGAAAGAAGGAAAAAAGAAAAAAAATTCTATGATGATTTTATTATATATTTAAAAGAAATATCAAGTCATACAATAGATTTATAGTTTTATGTACAATCATCTTCTTTATTATACTATGTTATAAAAATTCTTGTTTTATTTCATAAATTGAAAACTTAAAAAAATTATATGCAATCTTTTTAGGAACATAACTAATAAGCCTAATGAAGTTGCCCTGTGCTATAATTTACAAAAATAAGGCAGTTAAAAGTCATTATAGAAAACTAAAGACTTAAACTCAGCACTTTACAATTTAGGAAAGTTAGGTTTTCCAAGGCACTGATGATGTTATTATGGGGGTATCCAAATGTGCTCAAAAGAATGAAATGACAATGAGTGACTTGGGGTTTTCTGTTTTATCTAGTATATAGGAGTTTCTATTCTAAGATTTGAAGGGTCTATTGTAGAGGGGATTTGTGTTCAGTTATGATTGGACTAGATGGCCTTCAAAGTTCTTTCCAACTCTTAATCTGAGAGTCCTGACTGTGGGTTATAGTAATTATGCTATTCATTACTCAGTAGAAAAGTAGATTTACAAATAAACCAAGGCTGAGTGCTTCCTAATGTAGAAGGGCTGGAAACTGCAGTTATACAGAATTCAATAGCTGAAGAAAGGAATAATCCAACAAAGGGTTAATTTAAAAAGAATTAAGGGGTCCTTGTGTTTGAAATGCAACCTGGTTAAATTCAATCCCCTGCTATTTTTATATCTGTTAATGGAAGGTGATTTTTGCAAATATATTAATTAATGGTTTGCTTTCTCCAGGGGGAGGGGCTGTTTCTTAGCCCCAATCAATTATTTGCCTGAAGCTAGACATCTCTCAGAAATTGCTTCCTTTTATTTTAATGAGTTTATGTTCTTTTAAGTCAAGACTATTTAGTCATCAGGAGGACATCCAATACATCAATGAATTTCTTATGCCACCAAAACAATAAAGGGTTCCAAAGATTGGGACAAAAAAGAAAAAAGAAAAAAAAAGACTATATTCTAATTATAGTTGATTTGATTCAATTTCCAGCTTTAATACTAAGGAGTTATTTTGAATTATACAATCCCAACAGTGAGTATGACTGAAGTGGATTTCATTGGATTTATTATAAATATTTAATTTGGAAGTGAATGGCCAACAGAAGCGTTCAGATTGCTGGGAGTGGTATTGCACATTCGTAATCCCTGGCATTGGTGGGGGAGTAAAAGTCTTTGCTCAGATCAAAGGCCATTTCTTTACTTTAAATATCCAGATCATTTCCTGGGGCTTATTTCTAGAGGAAGAGAAGGACAACATAAAATTCTTCCAGATTAGAACATGAGAATGCCCTGACTTTACTAATTGAAGGAATAAACAAATATCCAGATTGGAATCTATTTACAATTTATTTCAATTCTGACCTCAGACTCAAATATTTAAACAGACCTGTGTTCTCACACAGAAATGTATTCTCTTGAGGGATTCTCAATCCAACCATACCTGCTCATCATTAGTGCCTCTTGGGCCTCTTACTAATTCTAATTTTACCATCATGGGTTTACCAACAATCTTGGGAGCAGTCTTTACTTTCCTTTGATATCTCAAAGATACTAAGAAAGTATACAAGCCTCCCAATAGTTATCCTTTCTTCTTGTCTCATATCCAGAGCATCTTCTTTTGTTTAAAAATTTCTTAGAAAATAAAGTCTGTGATCAAAGAAATTTATAAACAAAGAAACCCACTAGTAATCAGCTTGTACCATCATGTCCCTCTATTATTTTTTGGATAATTTAGCTCCTTCAAAGACTTTAGAATTCTATGACTTGTCATGTAATAATACTGGATGAATACTGGTTTAAAAAAGATAGGTTCTTGATAGTTGGGATTTTTCTTTTAAAAATTCTTATGTCTGTTCTCCATGACTCAGAAACCCCAAAATTGGGCTTATATCAGAAGGAGGTCAAAGATACTCAATTAGTCAATAAACATTTTATTAAGTGTTTATTATGTGCCTGGAAAGGGCAGCTAGGTGGTGCAGTGCATAGAGTGCCAGGCCTAGAGTCAGAAAGACTCACCTTTTTGTATTCAAATCTGGCTTCACAAACTTACTAGTATGTGTTCCTGGGCAAGTCACTTAGCCCTATGGGCCTCAATTTGTCATCTATATAATGACTTGGAGAAGGAAGTGGAAAACCAGTGCAATGTCTTTGCAAAAAAAAAAAAAAAACAACCCAGATGGGGCCATGAAAACTCAAACATGGCTGAAAATGAATGAACAATAGCTGCAGTTATGCCATGCATTGTACTTAGCACTGAGAATATAAAGGAAGCAAAAAGTTGGCCCCAGTCCTCAAGGACTTTATGTTCTAACAAGGAGACAACATACAAGAAGCTT
>JAJPUD010018739.1:15094-28068 GCA_023553655.1 Myrmecobius fasciatus | reverse complement strand
CTCTCTCTCTCTCTCTCTCTCTCTCTCTCTCTCTCTCTCTCTCTCTCCCTCCCTCTCTCTCTCCCTCTCTCTCCCTCTCTTTCTCCCTCTCTCTCTCCCTCTCTCTCTCCCTCTCTTCCCCCTCTCTCTTCCTCTCTCTCTCTCTCTTTCTTTCTCACTCTCTCACTCACTTTATCTCCCTCTCCCTCTCTCTCTCTCTCCTCCCTCTCTCCCTCTCTCTTTCTCTCTCTCTCTTTCTTTCTCACTCTCTCACTCACTTTATCTCCCTCCCTCCCTCCCTCTCTCTCTCTCTCTCTCTCTCTCTCTTTCTCTCTCTCTCTCTCTCTCTCTCTCTCTCTCTCTCCTTCTCTCTCTCTCACTCACTTTATCTCCCCCCCTTTATTTTTCATGAGGTTTTTTCTCTTTGGGAGGAAATCTATGTTTTCTTTTACAACATGACTTTTATGTAAATATTTTTCATAACTTCACATGTGCTTTCTTAATGAGGGTGGGAGTAAAGGGAAAGAATCTGGTATTCAAAGTTTTAAAAACACATATAAAATTGTTTTTTAAATGTAACTGGGGAAAAATAAAAATATTAAGTAAATAAAAAGAAAGAAAAATAAAGTCCCTCAGAGGCTGCCCCTTTCCTGTCTTTCCATTATTTTTACATTTTATTTCCCCCCCCCACATACTTAGAGGCAGCCAGTGTCTCAGTAGATAAGCACTGGCCTTGGAGTCAGGAAGACCTGAATTCAAATCCAATTTCAGATACTTCTTAGGTGTGTGACCATGGACATGTCACTTGATCTCTGATTTCCTGACAAAATGAATCCATCAAGAAGGAAATGGCAAACCACTTTGGTATCTTTGCCAGGAAAACCTCAAATGGTGACATGAACAGATGAATAAGACTTATTCTTCTTCCTCTCTTCCCTTCTGCCTCCAGGCTAATTTCAATTTTCAGATCAAATTCTACCTTCTGCAAGGGGTCTTTCCCTGCATCCCCCCCAACCCCATTGGGTTACCTTTCCACACTGCAAATGCCTTTCCTCTGGATTACCTTCCATTCCTTCTGATTATGCCTTGTATATAGTTATTTATATGCTGTTTCTCCCAATAAAATGAGAATTATTTGAAGGAAAGGACAATAATTTTGCTTTTCTTTGTATCCCCAGAGCTTAACAGAATGCCTGGAACATATCAAATGTTTAAAAAACATTTGTGGATTAAAGAATGAATGTGTTATTTAATCTAGCAGTAGGGATCTTAAAGGAATGCCAAGAAGTCTATAGCTGGGCTTCATTTCCTACTAGATGGGACTCCTCTAGATTTTTCTGTCAATATCTTATGACACAGGTTATCTTCTCCCTATCTACACACTTGAGGTTTCTTTTTGTATATTGTCTACCCCATTCGTATATGATCTCCTTGAGGAAATATACTATCTTCTTTGTGACTGAGGTAGCATTTGTTTTTTTTTTTTTTTTGCAAAATTTCATCTTTATTTTCTTTAAATAGTAAAACCCTGGATGATGATTTTTTACTAAAAAACTTAACAACAAATGCTCCAAGTACACCAAGAGATGAAAAACAGATCAAGCAAAATCTCAGCTTGATATGTTGATTGAGGTTAAGTGATTACTCAACAAAAGAGATATGAAAATCAGTAAGCATTTCTATCGCTAATATTTATAAATGGTATTAATTGGGGGGCAAGGGGGAAACTATGTTTTTGTTTTCTCAACCAGGAATTTGTGTAATAAATGTATATGCATGTCTACCAAGGCAGACAAAAAGTAATTTGTAGTGTTTGTTAGTAAATTCTTTTAGAAGTCATCCCATCCAAAATTTCATAAGACACCCACATAGTAGGCAGATTCATCTCCCAGGAAAACTGACCATGATTGTCCCTCTAATCACTGCAATATGAGTGAACTTAGACCTCCAGACTAACACTGTCCAGGTACTAAGGAAAACACTTGGTACAAATTAAAAGACAGAAATGTCCTAAGATGTTAGGAAATTGGGATTGAAAATTACAAAATATTTACTAACTGGAGGTTTTTCCTACCCTTGGGTATGCAGATGTCTCATTTTGATGGACATGAATTCTCTATGCATCCACAGAGACAAGTGTTGACACCACATCAACAGCTAGAATTGATTGGAGTCCCAGGGTATTATACTGTGTGCATTAGTGACACCAACTCAATCACCTTATCACATCAAGAGAAGTCATAGACATTGTCACACAAATCATTTGAGTAGTTAAAAATTAAGTTTTAAAAAACATTCTTATAAATGGGTAAGTTTGAAATATAGGTTGGACTAAATGGTGAGCTAACTCTTTCTAATCTGAAATTCTGTGATTTTTATGAAAATACAAATTGGGATATTTCATATTTTACAATTCTTACTGCCACAATTTTATTAGAATAACTTCACCCTAGACAGCTGCTCCCGAAGATTTTCATTTTTGTTTTTAATGATAGGTAGTTGTGTTTTTCATCATTGCTTTTATTTCCCCAGTCAAGCCCAAATAAGAAATTCAGGATAAGATAGTCAAGTTTGCTACTACAAGGGGCTAAAGTCTTACATATAAACATATCTATACATACATACATACATGGGGGGAGGAGGGGATCTATATATACATGTATGTTATATACCCCACATACATATCTATAGTATGCCTACAGTTGTCTAATAACTGACCTTTTTTATTACTCTAACATACTATGGAGTCATAATTTGAAAAAAAAGAACTTTGTAGTTAGGAGAAAAAAGTATTATTTTAGTCCAAGATAGGCAGTACATTCATAATTTTTTTTACAAAATAGTTGCCAACTTGTTCTTTGACAATACTAGCAAAAATATAGCACAGCTCATTTCTCAAAAATATTTTAAAATTATTGCTTTGCTGGTAAAGATCTCTGTAGAAACAAAATATGCAGTCTACTAAATGATGGTTGTTTTAAGTTCCATAGTTGAGAGAATCCATGTACGGAGAAAAATAGAGATATGCACCTGTTACAAGTATACTATAGTTTTTAGTCTTGCTAGCTGAACACAGTATCCCAAAGTATTCATTAAGTTTCACACACAATCCATTTAAGTTATTTTTGGCATAAGGCTCTGGCACATAAGAAAATAACCACATCCAGTTAAAGTTTTGTAGAGTATGACATGCAGCATTATGGGGTTGTCAAGTAGATTTTTCAGTTAAAATGCAGGCTTCCTCATGTATTCTTCCATTGTCTCCTGTAACATATCAGAGTCTTCTATAGCCTTGACAGCAGTTTTCTTTGAGGTTTCCTGGATTTCTCCACCCATTATAAACTCATCAAGGATAAAATATGCCTTTTCGAAATTAAATATAATATCCAGCTCACACACATTTTCAAAATACTTATCTAGTAATTCCACATAAGGATGAACAATTTCTAGTGTCAACAATTCATTGTCCTGATTTTCTACCGCACAGCAAAAATATAAGCTAGCATATCTTTTATAAACAAGTTTTACATCCTTCCAGTCAACAAAACTGCTCGTCCTTTGAACACGAGACAGAATCATCCGTACAATTTCTCGGATGATCTTTTTTCTCTCTTTATCAGGGAGTGTGGTATACCATTTCTGCAGCCTTAATTTTCCTTGTTGACTGAACATAAGTATGAAATGGATCATGTTAGCAGGGACCAAGGCTGCCGCCCACCTCCCTGTGGGGCTCTGCCGGCCGAGCTGAGGGACAGGACTGACCAGAAGCGGGACACACCGACGGCCACCGCCCCTCCAAGAGCAGCAAGCTGCTGAGGTGACTGGTGAAGCTGTCTCAGACCATAGTTGTTTCCCACAATGCCCTTCTGAGGTAGCATTTGTAAAGCCAATGCCTGATACATAGTAAGCCCACCATAACTGCTTTTTAGAATGACTAACAGGAAGAAATAAACCCAGATCTGGTCAGTAGAATCTTATGTATACTGGGTTTCCCACTTCTCATAGATAAGCACTAATGTGCTACAGTGAATTATTACAGGCAATACTGCACTTGACAGGCAGATTTGTTGTCTATTGCACAACTAAAGCACAATTTGAAGCACTTTTAATCACCTAATATTTCAAAAATTAAATTCTCTTTTACTTTGTAAATAAATATCTTAGTTCAAATATTACAGGGAAAGAAAGAACTTATACTAGAATCAGGCATTCATTACAGTGGTAGCATTTAGTTTTGATGGAGGGTTTGGAGTGGGAAAAGATTAAAGGGAAGGGAGGGTCCTGTACGATCACATCCTTTGAACACAATCTCCTTTTTTTTCTTTTTTGTTATTAAAGCTTGTTATTTGCAAAACACATACATAAGTAATTTTTCGACATTGACCCTGGCAAAGCTTTTCTGTTTCAAAATTTTTCCTCCTTCTCCCTACCCCCCTCCAGATGGCAGGTTAACCATGTTAAAATATATGACAACTCCAATATATGTATACATATTTATACAGTTATCTTGCTGTACAAGAAAAATTGGGGAAAAAACCTGAGAAGGAAAACAAAATGCAAGCAAACATCAACAGAAAGCATGAAAATGCTCTCTCTCTGGGTGTAGATGGCTTTCTTCATTACTGTACAATTGGAACTGGTTTGAAATATCTCATTGTTGAATCAGAATAGATCATCATATAGCCTTGTTGTTGCTGTGTAATAATCTCCTGATTCTAATCATTTCACTTAGCATCAGTTCATACAAGTCTCTCCAGGGTTCTCTGAAATCACCCTACTTGTCATTTCTTATAGAACAATAATATTCCGTGACATTCATATGCCATAATTTATTCAGCCATTCTCCAACTGATGGGCATCCATTCAGTTTCCAGTTTTTAGCCACTACAAAAAGGGTTGCCACAAACATTTTTGCACATGTGGGTCCTTTTTCCTCCTTTAAGATCTCTTTGGGATATAGGCCCAGTAGAAACAGTGCTGGGTCAAATGGTATGCACAGTTTGATAACTTTTTGAGCATAGTTCCAAATTGCTCCCCAGAATGGTTAGATCCGTTCACAGTTCCACGAAAAATGTGTCAGTGTCCCAGTTTTCCCATATCCCCTTCAACATTCATCACTATCCTTCCCTATCACCTTAGCCAATCTGACAGGTGTCTTAATTTGAATTTCTCTGATCAATAGTGATTTGGAGCAGCTTTTCATGTGGCTAGAAATTGTTTTAATTTCTTCATCTGAAAATTATCTGTTCATATCCTTTGACCATTTATCAATTGGAGAGTAGCTTGAATTCTTATAAATTTGAGTCACTTCTTTATATATTTTAGAAATGAGCCCTTTATCAGAACCCTTAAATGTAAAAATGATTTCCCAATTTATTGCTTCCTTCCTTATCTGCATTAGTTTTGTTTGTACAAACACTTTTTAACTTAATATAATCAAAATTATCTATCTGGTATTCAATTAAAAGTTCCAGTTCTTCTTTGGACACAAATTCCTTCCTTCTTCATAGATCTGAGAGGTAAACTATCCTATGTTCCTCTAATTTGTTTATAATATCACTCTTAATGTCTAAATCATGAACCCATTTAGATCTTATCTTGGTAGGTGGTGTTAAGTGTGGGTCAAGCCCTAATTTCTTCCATAGTTACCAATTTCCTTAGCAGTTTTTGTCAAATAGTAAATTCTTATCCCAAGCTGGGATCTTAGGGTTTATCAAACACTAGATTGCTATAATTATTGCCTATTTTGAACTGTGATCCTATCTTGTTACACTGATCTACTACTCTATTTCTTTGCCAGCACCAAATGGTTTTGATGACTGTTGCTTTATAATATAGTTTTAGATCTGGCACAGCTAGGCCACCTTCATCAGCATTTCTTTTTCATTAATTCCATTTAAATTCTTGACCTTTTGTTCTTCCATATGAACTATGTTACTATTTTTTCTAGATCTGTAAAATAATTTCATGGGACTTTGATTGGTATGGCACTAAATATAATTTAGGTAGTATTGTCATTTTTATTATATTCACTCTGCCTACCCATGAGCACTTGATATTTTTCCAACTGATTAGGTCTGACTTTATGTGTGTGGAATGTGCTTTGTAGTTTAGTTCATACAGTTCCTGACTATCCAATGGTAGATAGATTCCCAAATATTTTATGCTATCAACAGTATTTTGAGTGGAATTTCCTTTTGTATCTCGTGCTGCTGAATTTTGTTGGTAATATATAAAAAGGCTGATGATTTATGTGAATTTATTTTGTATCCTGCAACTTTGCTAAAGTTGTGAATTGTTTCTAATAGTTTTTTAGTTGACTCTCTAGGGTTCTCTAAGTATACCATCACATCATCTGCAAAGAGTGATAGTTTTATTTCTTCATTACTTAATTCTAATTCTTTTAATCTCGTTTTCTTCTCTTACTGCCAAAGCTAACATTTCTAACACAATATTAAATAGTAATGTTGACAGTGGGCAGCCTTGTTTCACTCCTCATCTTACTGGGAATGGTTTGTTTGTCCCCCTTACATACGATGCTTGCTGATGGTTTTAAATAGATGCTATTGATCATTTTAAGGAAAAGCCCATTTATTCCTATACTCTCTAGTGTTTTTAATAGGAATGTGTGTTGGATTTTATCAAATGCTTTTTCTGCATCTATTGAGATAATCACATGATTTTCATTAGTTTAGTTATAAATATAGTTGATGATGTTGATAATTTCCCTAATATTGAACCAGCTCTGCATTCCTGGTATAAATCCTCCTTCGGGGCAGCGAGGTGATGCAGTGGATAGAGCACCAGCCCTGAAGTCAGGAGGACCTGAGTTCAAATTTGGTCTCAGACACTTAGCATTCCCTAGCTGTGTGACCCTGGGCAAGTCACTTAACCTCAATTGCCTCAGCAAAAAGCAAAATAAATAAATAAATAAATAGATAGATAGATAGATAGATAAATAAATAAATAAATAAATAAATAAATAAATAAATAAATAAATATAAATATAAATAAATAAATCCTACTTGGTCATAGTATGTTATCCTGGGGATTGCTTTCTGTAATCACATTGCTCATATTTTACTTAAGATTTTTGCATTAACATTCATTAGGGAAATTGGTGTATAGTTTTCTTTCTCTGTTTTCACCCTATCTGGTTTAGCTATCAGCATCATATCTATATCATAAAAGGAATTTAGTAGAATACCTTCTTTCCCTATTTTTTCAAATAATTTATACAGTATTGCAATTAATTGTTCTTTGAATGTTTGGTAAAATTCACATGTAAATCCATCTGGTCCTGAAGATTTTTTCTTAGGGAACTGATTAGTAGCTTGTTATATTTCTTTTTTTCTAAAATGAGGCTATTTAAATAATTTATTTCCTCTTCTGTTAACCTGGAAAAACTATATTCTTGTAGATATTCCTCCATTTAATTTAGATTATCAAATTTATTGGCATAAAGTTGGGCAAAGTAACTCCTATTTATTGCTCTAATTTCCTTTTCATTGATGGAAAATTTTCCGTTTTCATTTTTGAGACTAACAATTTTATTTTCCTCTTTACTTTTTTTTTATTAAATCTTTTTATTTGCAAAATATATGTATGGGTAATCCTTCAACATTGACTCTTACAAAGATTTCCATTACAATTTCCACCCCCCCCCCAGTCCTCACCGCTCTACTAGATGTCAGGAAGTCTACTACATGTTAATTGTGTTAAAAAATACTTGACAAATTGAATATGTGTATACATATTTTTACAGTTACCTTGCAGTGCAAAAAAGTCAGATCTGCAAGAAAAAAAAAACCTCTGCTTTTTCTAATTAAATTAACTAAAGACTTATCTGTTTTGTTGTTTTTTCATAAACCAACTCAGTTTTATTTATTAATTCAATAGTTTTCTTATTTTCAATTTTATTAATCTCCCCTTTTATTTTCAGAATTTCCAATTTGGTATTTAATTGAGGGTTTTTAATGTGTTCTTTTTCTAGCTTTTTTAATTGTAAGCCCACTTCATTGATCTTCTCTTTCTCTATTTCATGCAAGTAAGCATCTAAAGATATAAAATTACCACTTATAACCGCTTTGGCTCTATCCCACAAATCTTGATATGTTGTCTTATTATTGTCATTCTCCTAAATGAAATTATTGATTGTGTCTATGATTTGGTGTTTCACTCATTCATTCTTTAGGATTAGATTATTTAATTTCCAATTAACTTTTGGTCTATTTTCTCCTGGCCTTATATTGCATGTGATTTTTATTACACCATGATCTGAAAAAAAATGCACTTACTATTTCTGCCTTTCTGCATTTGATTTTGAGGTTTTTATGACCTAACACATGGTCAGTTTTTGTATATAAGTTCCATGAACTGCTGAGAAAAAAGTAAAGTCTTTTCTGTCTCCATTCAATTTTCTCCAAAGATCTATCATTCCTAACTTTTCTAACATTTTATCTCCTTAATTTCTTTTTTATTTATTTTGTAGTTCTGAGAGAGCAAGTTTGAGATCCCCCACCAGTATAGTTCTTCTGTCTATTTCTTCTTGCATCTCTCTTAACTTCTCCTCTAGGATTTTGGATGCCATACCAATTGGTACATATAGGTTTAGTATTGATATTGCTTCATTATCTATGGTACCCTTTAGTAAAATAGTTTCCTTCCTTGTCTCTTTTAATTAGATCTATCTTTACTTTTACTTTATTAGTGATCAAGATTGCTATCCCTGCTTTTTTGTTGTTGTTGTTGTTCACTTGAAGCATAATAAATTCTGCTCCAACCCTTTACCTTCACTCTGCATGTATCACTATGCTTTAGATGTGTTTCTTGTAAACAACATATTATAGGATTCTGGCTTTTATCCAGTCTGCTATCCTCATCTGCTTTATGGGAGAGTTCATCCCATTCACATTCACAATTAAAATAACTAATTCTGTATTTCCTGACATCTTATTTACTGAAGTTTGTGTTTTTCTCTTTCCTTTCCCCTTCCCTTCTCCCCAGTATTTTGCTTTTGATGACCACTTCCCTCAAACTGTCCTCTCCCTTTAGAGCCCCTCCCCCTTTTTTACACCTTTCCCCTAATTCTTCTATTTCCCCTTCTATTAGCCTTTCCCTTTATTTTCTCCCTTTCCCTCTCACTTCTGTATAAAGTGGGACAAGTTTCTCTGTGAAACCAAATATGTCTGATATTCTCTCTTAGAGCCAAATCTGATGAGAGTAAGAGTCACACAATGCTCATTCCCCTCCCTTCTTTCCCTCAATTATAATAGGTTTTCTTTGTCTCTTCATGAGATGTAATTACCCTTATTTTACCTCCTTTTTCTTCTTTTTCCGGTATGATCCCCTTCCTATCTCTAGTTTCTTTTTTCATATTTTCAAAATAAAATCAAATTATACCTGCATCCTCTAAGTATACCTATAAGAGAAATATAGTTCTCAAGAGTTCTTCCCTTTTTGCCTTTTTATGCTTCTCTTGAGCTCTGTGTTTGGAGGTCAAATTTTTTGTTCAGATCTGGTCTTTTCATTAGAAATAGGTGAAATTCACCTATATCATTGACAGTCCATCTTCTTCCCTGAAATATAATGCTCATTTTAACTGAATAGCTTATTCTTAGCTGTAATCCCAGTTTCTTTGCCTTTGATCCTTTAAGGTGGAAGCTGATAGCCTAATTGTGGCTCCTCAGTATTTTAATTATTTCTTTCTGGCTGCTTGCAATATCTTTTCCTTGATGTGATTATTCTGAAATTTAACCATGATATTCCTTGGGGATTTAATTTTGGAGTCTCTTTCAGGAGGTGATCAGTGAATTCTTTTGATGGCTATTTTACCTTCTGATTCTAAAACATCAAGGCAGTTTTCATTTATGATTTCCTGTAAGATGGTGTCTAGGTTCTTTTTTCATCATGGCTTTCAGGAAGTCCTATAATCCTTAGATTATCTCTCCTAGATCTATTTTCCAGGTCAATTATTTTTCCTAGGAGATATTTCATATTTTCTTCTATTTTTCATATTTTTGTTTTTGTTTAACTGATTCTTATAATTTTATTGAGTCATTCACTTCCATTTATTCAATTCTAATTTTCAGTGTATTGTTTTCTTCAGTTACCTTTTTTAGCTCCTTTTGTAATTGGCCAATTGAATTTTTTGTTCATTGCATTCTTTTTCAGTTTCACCAATTTTGTTTTTCAGTTAATTGGTGTCTTTTTCATATCTTTTTTCTAAGGCATTATATGCTTTTTCCATTCCTTCTTGCAATGATCTCATTTGATTTCCCCATTTTTCTTCTAACTCTCTTTTAAGATTCTTTATGCACTCTTCCAGGAAAGCCTTGTGAATTGGGAACCAGCTCATGTCTTCCTTTGTGGCTTTCTCTGGAGTTTCTTCACCTTTAAGAACCTCAGAATCTAATGTCTGTTCTTCTCTCTCCCCATAAATGCTGTTTATGGTGAGAGTTCTTTTTTGGTTTTTATTCATTTTTAAGGCTTGAGGTCTGTTCAAAGCAAAGGAGTTATTTACAATTTACCTTTTACAAAAGGCAAATCTGCCAAACCACTTGCTTACAACCGGGGGAGAGTGGCCTAAGAGACTTACAGAACCTTCCCAGGTGCTTAGAAACTGCAGCAGTCTGAGTCCCAGCCCTGACTTCCTGCCCTGTTTTCCCATGCTATCATCTGGGTTCAGCAGACTGTCCCCCTGCCCAATTGAAACAGACCTGTTCTGAAGTTCTTCCAAGGCAACTTCTTCTGGGAATGTGTTGTACTCCAACTATTCGGGGATGCTTCGACTCCAAAATCAGTTTAGAGGCTTAATCTTCTGGCTTTGAGAGAAGGTCAGAGGAGGTCACAGAGAGTCATGTCTGCTCTCTGCCATCTTGGCTCCCTGAACACAATCTTCAACTTCGTTAGTGTCCTTTCAAAAATATGACCTCCATGATCTAATATAAGAAAAATGACAATTCTACCTAAATTAATGCACTTATTCAGTGCCGTACCACTCAAACTGCTAAAAAATTACTTTATGAAGCTAGAAAAAATAATAACAAAATTCATCTGGAAGAACAAAAGGTCAAGAACATCAAAGGATTGAATGAAAAAATGCAAGGCAAGGTGATCTAGCCATAAGAGATGTAAAACTATATTATAAAATGGCAATCATCAAAGCCATTTAGTACTGGCTCAGCAATAGAGTGATGGATCAATGGAATAGGTCAGGTTAGATACATATGGCAGAAAGTAGGCACAGACCAACATCTCATACCTTATGTCAAGATAAGGTCAAAATGGGTTCATATTTAGACATAAAAAGCTATACTATAAGTAAATTAGGAGATCAAAGGATAGTCTACCTCTCACATCTGTGGAGAAGGGAGGAATTTATGGTCAAAGAAGAACTAGAGTACATTATAAAATCCAAAATGGATAATTTTTATTAAATTAAATTATGCAGGTTTTGCACAAACAAAACCATTGCATCCAAAATTAGAAGGGAAACAGAAAGATGGGGAACAATTTTTATGGCCTGTATTTGTAATAAAGACCTCTTTTCTAAATATATAGAGAATTGAACAAAATTTATAAGAATAGCAGTCATTCTCCAATTGATATATGGTCCAAGAATATGAACAGACTATTTTCATATGAAGAAATTAAAGCTATTTGAAGTCATATAAAAATATTATAAATCACTATGGATTAGAGAAACACAAATTAGGATGCTTTATATCTAACAGAGTGGCTAAGAAGACAGGAAAAGATTATGATAAATATTGGAGTAATGTGGGGAAATTGTGACACTAATGCATCATTGGTAGAGCTGTGAACTGATCCAAACATTCTGGAAAGCAATTTGGAGCTATGCCCGAAGGGCTATAAAACTGAGCATACCCTTTGATCCAGCAGGGCCAATACTGGGTCTGTGTCTCAAAGAGATCAAAAAAGAGGGCAAATGTGTAAAAATGTTTGTAACAGCTCTTTATGTAGTGGCAAGAAAATGAAAATTAAGTGGATACTTATCAATTGGGAAATGGTTGAATAAGTTATAGAATGTGAATGTAGCAGAATGTAATTGTTCTATAAGAAATGATGAGCAGGATGATTTCATAAAAGCCTGGGAAGATTTGCATGAATTGATGCTGAGCAAAACCATGAGAACATTGTACACAGAAACAGCAAGAGTATATGATGATCTCGTTAATCACAAAATAGATAATTTTGACTGTATCAAGTTAAAAAGTTTTTGTACAAACAAAATGAATGCAGAGAAGATTAGAAGGGAAGCAATAAACTGGGAAAACAATTTTACATTAAAAGGTTCTGATGAAGGCCTCATTTCTAAAATATATAGAGAATTGACTCAAATATATAAGAATTCAAGCCATTCTCCAATTGATAAATGGTCAAAAGATATGAACAATTTTCAGATGAAAAAATTGAAACTATTTCTAGTAATATAAAAAGGTGCTCCAAATCACTATTGATCAGAGAAATACAAATTAAAACAATTCTGAGATACCAATCTGAGTCAGATTGCCTAAGATGACTGAAAAAGATAATGACGAATGTTGGAGGGGATGCGGGAAAATTGGGACACTGATACATTGTTGGTGGAACTGTGAACAGATCCAACCATTCTGGAGAGCAATCTTGAACTATGCTGAAAAAGTTATCAAACTGTGCATACCATTTGACCCAGCAGTGTTTTTACTAGGCCTATATCCCAAAGAGATCTTAAAGGAGGGAAAGGGCCCCACATGTGCAAAAATGTTTGTGGCAGCCCTTTTTGTAGTGGCAAGAAACTGGAAACTGAATGGATGCCCATCAATTGGAGAATGGTTGAATAAATTATGGTATATGAATATTATGGAACATTATTGTCCTGTAAGAAACGACCGGCAGGATGATTTCAGAGAGGCCTGGAGAGACTTGCATGAACTGATGCTGAGTGAAATCAGCAGAAGCAGGAGAACATTATACACAGCAACAAGGCTATA
>JAJPUD010018739.1:0-10094 GCA_023553655.1 Myrmecobius fasciatus | reverse complement strand
AAAAAAAAGATTATATGCTGATCAACTATGATAGACAGCTCTTCTCAGCCATGAAATAATCCAAAATAATTCTAATGGTCTTGGGATAGAAAATGCCATCTGCATCTAGAGAAAGATCCATCAAGACTGAATATGGATGGAAGCATAATATTTTCACCTTTTTTGTTTATTTGCTTCTTTCTTGTGTTTTTTTCTCTTTTGGTCTGTTTTTTTTTGTGCACAACATGACAAATATGGAAATATGTTTAAAAGGATTGTTGATGTATAAACTAAAAATATATACATGATCTTAGAAATTGTCATTGATTCTCTTGATATGGTCTGACAAGAGTAGGATAGAATGAAAACTCCTTCTTTACCTCCTTCTGGATGGTGAATTAATTAAGGCAATATTGTATTAATGTTCTTGTTGCCATATCACAATTTTGATTCTTATTGAATTTTCAAGGTCTTTGAAGCCCCACCAAGTCACATCCACTTGAATAATAGACAATTCAGTGCTCACTCCCCCATTTTGAACTTATCTGTATATTTTTTGATTCCAAGTATATCACAACTTTTATAACTATTAAATTATCTTCTGCAATTACAACAAATTTTACTTCATTATCTATAATGATGAAACATTACAAATAAGAATTTTTTTTTGCTTTTTTTGCTGAGGCAATTGGGGTTAAGTGACTTGCCCAGGGTCACACAGCTAGGAAGTGTCTGAGACCAGATTTGAACTCAGGTCCTCCTGACTTCAGGGCTGGTGCTCTAACCACTGCGCCACCTAGCTGCCCCAAATAAGAATTTAAAAAAAAAAAGGCAACTGAATTGCTTAGTGGATAAAGGACTGAGCCTGTAGTCAGAAAGACCTGAGTTCAAATCCAACATCAGACACTTACTAGCTGTGTGATCCTGGGCAAGTTTCTGTTCTCTTAATCCACCAGAGAAAGAAATGGCAAACCGCTATAATGTTTTTTCCAAGAAAATCCCATGGACAGCATTGGCACTCTATGGTCCATGGGGTCATAAATATTTAGACACAATGAAATGACTGAAAGAAGCCAGGAATTCTGAGAGGGAGAGGATGCTAGCAAGTAGGGGGAATAACCAGTGTGGCAATAGGAAGTAGGGTATCATATATGAGGAATAGCAAGTAGACCTATATGATTAAACCATGGAGTGTGTAAAGGGGAGTAATGTATAAAGACACTGAAAGACAGGAATATGCTAGATTTTGAAGAGTCTCAAATGTCAAGCAAAGGAGTTTACATTGTATCCTAGAAAGCTATAAGGAGTCATTGGAGTTTATTGAATTGAGTAGAGAAATGAGACTGAGGAGCATATAGGACAATAACTAGTGGGAATAGTAGAATTTAATGAGAGGTACTTTTTCTTTTTTAAGGATAGGGAGGTTTAGACTTTGTAGACATCAAGAAAGGGACTAGATTATAGGGAAAGACTGAAGATTGAGGGGTACAATAGTGGGAGTAGTCTGCTGGAGAATATTGGAGGTACAGAATCAAAGGTATATATAACAAAAAGGTCATCTCTTCATCAAATATTGGAATGAACAAGGAGAAAATTGGAGAGGTGGGATGGAAAGAAGATAGAGGAATATGAGATAAAAGGGCAAAAAAGGAACTCGAATCATAGTCTCATAGGTAGGAAAATTTAAGGAAAGATCTTAAGCTAAAAGGGTATAGATGGAGAAATTATAGGAGGTTTGAGGAAAGAATGGAAGGTTTAAAACAGCAGTTATGGTGAGTAAAATAATCAATTAGAGAGATATATAAGGATTGTCTTATAGTGATGATTCAGTTGTATATAGATAACTTAAATTTGTTTTTAGTAAATGTATTTATTTTTAATACACATTGCTTTATGAATCATGTTGGGAGAGAAAATCAGAGCAAAAGGGAAAAACTATGGGAAAGATTAAAAACAAACAGAAAAAAGAAGTGAACATAGCATGTGTTGATTTACATTCAGTGTCCTTGGTTTGTTTCTGGATGCAGTTAGCATTTTTTATCCAGTCTTTTGGAATTGCCTTGGATCACTGAACCGCAGAAAATCACGTTTTTCATAGTTGATCATCATTATAACTTAAATGTATAATAAATCCAGACAGTGCAGTTTCATGACTTTATCTCCATTCAAAATCATGAACGTGAGTTACATGGTAGGAATAATCCAGGGTTGGATTCTGGCAAGTCATGACTGGCAAAAGACAAAAGGAGAAAGAGATTTGAGAGCAGAGAAAAGTGTATCATTTAATTGGTTCACCAAGTTATTAGGAAGAGAGAAGAAGCCAGAGTAAGAATAAAATCAAAGATAGTGGTATTGGGGAATAGAGGCAATATAAGTAGACAGGAAGGCAAATGATGAAGGCATGTGATTAGATTAGCCTTGAAGCCCAAGCCTTTAAGTTTCAGCACAACCTTCAACTTCCTGGTCTTGTGCAGAATGTATGGCTATATTCTCACAGATCTGAAAGCCCATTCTGGTTACAAATCTGAATGAAGAAGACTGGCTATGTTTGATGGACATTAAATTTATTTCAAAGAATAGCTTACCCTTCTTCATTTAATTATACATAATTGTTTGGTGAGGAATTGTTATGAAGACTAATGAAAGAACCATAGTAATTTCAAATATGATTTTTATATAGCTCATGACTTTCAACAAGTCTAATTAAAGGAGACCTTACCCATGAGTTTAAACCCCATGTTTTACAAAGGAGAAAACTGGTGCCCAGAGAGGTAAAGAGACCAAAGTCACACAGGTAAGTAAGTGTCAAAGCTGTATTAAAATCCAGATTCTCTGGTTTGCATATTGTATCTACAAAAAAAGGTTTGAGTTCCTTACAGGGAAGAGAAATATTTTTTTCTTTTCTCTGGATCTTCAGAATTTAGTATGTGAGTATTTGATTAGTACTCATTGATGGATAGACTGAATTCCAAGATTTCATGCATGATGTAGTGAGTGTTTGGTGATTTTTTAGAATGAATATCTAAAACTATGATCCTCAGATATGAATGAAAAAATGACTAAGGAGCATCCCAAGAATCAAATAAAACATTCTGGGAAGCCAGAGAACCTTGCAGAACTCTTCACAGCACTTGTAAAAGGAAATTATGTTTAGTTTATAAATGTTCTGTAGCCTAATGAGCTATAATATCATGTGCCTATCTAAACTGTTACTTGAGAGAAAGTAAGATAGTTCCAAGAATTATATTAACTCTTTCAAACCTAGAAAATTAGAAACTTAAGTTTTGAGTTAAAGCTATTTTTCAGTCTAACTCATGACCAAGGGCTAAAATTTGAGTTTAAAATAATATAATTCAAAGTTGGAATGCTCCAAATTCAATCTTTACATACAAGTTTATCAAGAATAAATGTTGATTAAAGAGACTCTGCTATGTGCTTAGGACATAAACAAGACACCACCTGTACTTTCATGGAAGTCACAGTCTGGAGACAAAATATCTATTGCATAAGTAGTTGTAAGACAAATGACAGTATGATGTAATAATAGCAAAGGTATGAATAAAATGCCTTGGGGCAGTGGTCCCCAAGCTTTTTTGATGATTCATTTCATCAGTTAAATTTTTTCAGCATATAATCCTCCAATATGTTTATTTAAAATTATCTATTTATAATGTTAACAAAATAATTTTACCAACTTCAATTTATCAATATCAACCAATAACTATTTATTAATTGTCTGTTATGTGTCAGGCACTGTGCTAAGCTCCAGAGATACAAAAAGAGAAAAAAAGACAATCTTTATCCTTAAGAAGTTAATGGTGAAAACAACAACCAAACAAATATTTAAAAAGCAAACAGAAAAATGATAAATAATAGATGATAGAGAGATGGATGGATAGATATACAGACAAAAAGACAGAGACAGACATACAGATAGATAGATAGATATGAAATAATTAAAAGAGAAAAGATACTAGAATTGAAAAGGTTGAAAAAGGTTTTTAGTTGGAACTCAAAGCGGGGTAAGGTAGGTCAGTAGGTGCAGTTGAGGATGAAGAATATTATAAATATCTATAAATACCTGGATTGAGAAATGGAGTGCCTTGTTTGTGGAACAGCCAGGAAGCCTGTGTCACAACAATATGTGTTGTAGAATATGAATTAAGAAAACTGGAAAGATAGGTGGGGGCTAAGTTATGAAGGGGTTTGAATATCAAACAGAGTATTTTGTATTTGATTTTGGGAGGATTTTCCCAGTGGCACCTGCCCAATCATGATCAGCCTGAAAAGTCAGTTCCCTGCTGTTAGTGAAGATGGCTGAGAAGCTACACAACAGAAAGAGAAAATAGAACTAAGAAGGGTTTGGGGATAGATGTAGGTGTATTTATGAAGGACCCAAACCCCAGGATTGGGATGCCATCTATCATCCCATTCTTTGATTGGCTGATAACACACCCTTAAGGTCAGATTATGTCTCCCTGGGGGGTCATGAGACTCCTATTTGGAGACCATTCCCTTAGTGAGTTGATATAAAGGAGAATTCAATTGCAACTCAGGAGGATCCACCTTCATGAAGAAAGTAGCAATTGATCTGAAAAAGAGATAAAGATGATAATGGAGCTTAAGAAATAATAAAAAGAAAGATGTGGACATGGAAGAATAAAAAAAAAAAAACAGGGAAAGGGGAATAGCTCGGTTTGTCTGGAATGTAACATACAAGCAGGGAAGTGGTACAAAATAATGCATATTAGGGTGGGTTGGAGGCAGACTAAGGAGAAACTTGAGTGCCATGGTCAGAAGTTCGTATTTTATTTGGTTTCCCTAAAGAGGCTGAAAATTTTCAAGGACAAAGACTTTTACTTCTTTTATTTCCCTTTCTCTCCTGCAGTGCCTAGCAGAGAGCTAAGTAACTTTGTAGGCCTTTAAGAAGACATAAAATTAAATTATGTCAAGTAAAGTCTGGTAGTAAGGGGCTGAATTAGATGATCTGCCCCAACATATCACATTTTCTTTTGAAAATGCTCTTAAGTACCTTGCAAAATGTTTGTATTTATATTATTATAGTAGTCTTATGTCCTCTCCTCAGGTAGGATATATCTGAAGAGTTATATTCAGTTCTGGGAATTACATTTAAAGAAAAACACTTTCCCAACTAGTACCTTAATGCTAATGCTTTCCCTCAGAGATTATCTCCAGTTTATCTTGTTACAACCTGTTTGGAAAAGCTGTTTGAATGTTGTCTCCTTTATTTGACTGTAAGCTCCCTGAGGAGAATGACTGTGTTTTGCCTCCTTTTGCCTCACAATTAGAATTGGTGCTTAGTACAGTACCTTTCTGAGTTTGACCCTGGGCAAGTCACTTACCCCTGTTTGTCTCAGTTTCCTCATCTGTCAAAAGAGTTGGAGAAGGAAATAACAAACCACTCCAGGATCTTTGCCAAGAAAACCCCGAATAGAGTCACAAAAAGTTGGATATGACTGAAAAAGCACTAAAAAATAATAACAGTATCACTGCATCACAGAGTATATAGGGGAATTTAAGATATTGGTGGCTGCCCTTAATACTCAAAGTGGGTCAAAATGGCATCACTATGTTGGAGCCAATGTGCAGTGCATCCAACTGTGCCTAGTCAGACCAATATAAACTTTGAAGGTTCTGCCACAAATCAAGCACAATAGCCTATATGAACATTTGCAATGGAAGAGCAAGGTGTAAGAAAACTAAAGAGATAGTAAGGAAACAGATTATGAAGGACTTAAATTGTATTGGCTTGGGAGGTCTTCAAAAAGAAGCTAGATAAACACTTGTTAATAATACTGCAGATGGGATCCCTGCTTAGATGCAAGTTCAGCTACATGATCTCAGAGGGATTCCTTCCAATTCTATTGTTATGGGATTCTGTGGTGTAACCCTCCTAGAAAAGTTTTATTTTTGAGAAAGGAATAAAATGTCTCAGTTCTTGCTGGCTGCATCATAAAATCATAGATTTAGAATAGACCTTAGAGGTCATTTAGTCTAATACCACATCCTGCAAATGAGGAACTAGTGAAGTCTAGTGAGAACTGCAACTAGTCCTTTGCCTCTAAACCTAGCCCACTTCCAAAGTCAATGAGTATGCTTTATGATTATTTTTTTTACAAGTAAACAAGTTTAGATGCAAAAATATAAAATAAATTCTCCATCCACTAAAAAAGCAACTGAAATGAAGGGGAAATGAATGATATGATGACTTGGTGAGAGACAAGGGAGGGAGGAAAGAGGGGATAGAAACTGAATAGTCCCAACTATTCAATTCAGCCTATGTATCAAGATGATTGTGGATACTTTGAATACCAAGCAAAGTTTTATTCATGATTCTTTCAGCCTTATAACTAACACACAGCTAGGATAATATAATAACCACAGAGCTATCAATGCTGGTCTATAAAAAATAATTAAGGAAAGTCTTCCAGTAATAAACCTGAGAGAAAGCTTGAGCCTTCCTGCAAATATGATATGTTTCAGCTTTCATAATGGAAGCAAATTGCTTCTGGAATAGAAACAGCTGATTCGGTAAATTGAATTGTGGGCCCTTGTTCTTTACTTTCCAGTCACCCTGAAGGTAATTTGTTTCCTACTCCAGCCCCCTCCAAACCAGTTTGTAATCAAACTCTCCACTGAAAAGGCACAACACTGTCAATGGACTGAAATTTTGACAAGTGAGCCAGAGAGAATGCCAAATATCCTGCAGGGAAGCTGTCAGTTTTTGTTAAGGGAAATATAAAAAAAGAAGTGAATCATTTCTTTCTTGTTTTCAGCAAAAGATTACATCAATGCCTCTGAGATAGTAAATGGTTCAGAGAAAAATAGAGAGTTCCCCTATTTTAGAGGTCTTCAAGCAGACAAGAACCATGAGGTAATTGTAAGTAAGCCACAGATGTGATTTCCTACATGTAAGAGTTGGACTGGATGGACACTTAAATCCCTTCCAAGTCTCACATTCGGTGATGCTACAAAGATCTACAAAGAATCTAGATGGATTCTCAATGGAGAATTTATGGAAAGAAACCAACAAGAAGTGCACAAATAAAATCATTGAGACATTATGAATTGGAGCTCTTCCAAGGAAGTCATGAAATCACAAGTAAGAGATAAAATACTTTTTTTATTAATACTTTTTATTTGCAAAACATATGTATGGGTAATTCCTAAACATTAACCCTTACAAAGCTTTCTGTTACAAATTTTCCCCCCTACTCCCCACCCCTCCCCTAGATGGCAGGATATCCACTACATGATAATTATGTTAGAATACTTAAGAAATCAAATATATGTATAGTTATTGCATGATTTTTTTGTGCAGGAGAAATCGTATCTACACGAAAGAATAATCGGATAAAGGAAATACAATGCAAGCAAACTTCAATAGAGAACATGAAAATGTTATATTGTGGTCCACATTTCACATCCCTCTCTGTGGGTGTATATGGATCTCTTCACCGAACAATTGGAAGTGGTTTGAAGCATTTCATTGTTGAAGAGAGTCATGTCCATTAGAATTGATCCTCATATACTATTGTTGTTGCCGGGAATAATGATCTCCTGGTTCTGCTCATTTCACTGAGCATTAGTTCATGCATGTCTCTCCAGGCCTCTCTGAACTCGTCCTGCTGGTCGTTTCTTACAGAGCAATAATATTCCATAACATTCATATAACATAATTTATTCAGCCACTCTCCAATTGATGGGCATCCATTCAGTTTCCAGTTTCTAGCCACTACAAAAAGAGCTGCCACAAACATTCTTGCACATGTGGAGCCCTTTCCTTCTTTTATGATTTCTTTGGGATATAAGCCCAATAGAAACACTGCTGGGTCAAAGGGTATGCACAGTTTGATAACTTTTTGAGCATAGCTCCAAATTGCTCTCAAGAATGGTTGGATCCATTCACAGCTCCACCAACAATGCATCAGTGTCCCAGTTTTCCCACATCCCCTCCAAGATTCATCGTTATCTTTTCCTGTCATTTTAGCCAATCTGACAGGTGTGTAGTGGTACCTCAGAGTTGTTGTAATTTGCATTTCTCTGATCAATAGTGATTTGGAGCAACTTTTCATATGATTATAAATAGTTTTAATTTCATCATCTGAAAATTGTCTGTTGCTCGAATTCTTATAAATATGAGACAATTCTCTATATATCTTAGAGATGAGACCTTTATCAGAACCCTTAAATGTAAAGATGATTTCCCAATTTGATGCTTCCCTCCTAATCTTGTCTGCATTAATTTTGTTTGTACAGAAACTTTTTAACTTAATAGAATCAAAATTATCTATCTGGTGTTCAGTTAAGAGTTCCAGATCTTCTTTGGACATAAATTTATTCCATCTCCATAGGTCTCAGAGGTAAACTATATTACGTTCCTCTAATTTGCTTACAAAATCACTCTTTATATCTAGATCATGAACCCATTTAGATCTTATATTGGTGTGCAGTGTTAGATGTGGGTCCAGCCTTAATTTCTTCCACACTAGTTTCAAATTTTCCCAGCAATTTTTGCTGAATAGTGAGTACTTATCCCAAAAGCTGGGGTCTTTGAGTTTATCAAACACTAAATTGCTAACATTATTACCTAGCTTGTCCTGATATCCTATCTTATGCCACTGATCAACTGCTCTATTTCTCAGCCAGTACCAAATGGTTTTGATGACCACTGCTTTATATAAAGCAAGTTTTAGATCTGGTACAGCAAGGCCACCTTCATCTGTCTTTTTTTTTCATTAATTCCCTTGAAATTCTTGACCTTTTGTTCTTCCAAATGAACTTTGCTACTATTTTTTCTAGGTCTGTAAAATAATTTCTTGGGAGTTTGATTGGTATGGCACTAAATAAGTAAATTAGTTTGGGTAGTATTGTCATTTTTATTATATTTGCTAGGCCTACCCATGAGCACTTAATATTTTTCCAATTGACTAGGTCTGATTTTATTTGTGTGGAAAGTGTTTTGTAGTTTAGTTCATATAGTTTCTGACATTTTCTTGGCAGATAGATTCCCAAATATTTTATGCTACCATCCATTATTCTGAGTGGAATTTCTTTTTGTATCTCTTGCTGCTCAACTTTGTTGGTAATATATAAGAATGCTGATGATTTATGTGGATTTATTTTGAAATTTACTAAAGTTGTAAATTGTTTCTAGTAGTTTTTTTAGTTGAGTCTCTAGGGTTCTTTAAGTATACCATCATGTCATCTGCAAAGACTGATAATTTGGTTTCTTCATTACCTACTCTAATTCCTTTTATCTCTTTTTCTTCTCTTATTGCCAAAGCTAACATTTCTAATACAATATTAAATAGTAATGGTGACAGTGGGCAGCCTTATTTCACTCCTGATCTTATTGGGAATGGTTCTAGTTTGTCTCCATTACATATGATGCTTGCTGATGGTTTTAAGTAGATGCTACTAATCATTTTAAGGAGAAGCCCATTGATTCCTATACTCTCTAGTGTTTTTAATAGGAATGGGTGTTGGATTTTATCAAATGCTTTTTCTGCATCTATGGAAATAATCATATGGTTTTTGTTAGTTTAGTTATTAATATACTTGATTATGCTGATAGTTTTCCTGATATTGAACCAGCCCTGCATTCCTGGTATAAATCCTACTTGGTCAAGATGTATTATCCTGGAGATAACCTTCTGTAATCTTGTTGCTAAAATCTTATTTTAAATTTTTGCATCAATATTCATTAGGGAAATGGGTCTATAATTTTCTTCCTCTGTTTTCACCCTATCTGTTTTAGCTATCAGCACCATATCTGTATCATAGAAGGAATTTGTTAGTATACCTTCTGTCCCTATTTTTTCAAATAGTTTGTATAATATTGGAATTTATTGTTCTTTGAATGTTTGGTAGAATTCACATGTAAAACCATCTGGCCCTGAAGATTTTTTCTTAGGGAGTTGATTAATAGCTTGTTCTATTTCTTTTTCTAAAATGGGGCTATTTAAATAATTTATTTCCTCTTCTGTTAACCTGGGCAATCTATATTTTTGTAGATATTCCTCCATTTCATTTAGATTATCAAATTTATTGGCATAAAGTTGGGCAAAGAAACTCCTAATTATTACTCTACT